>PITA01009084.1:0-80011 GCA_004023965.1 Spilogale gracilis | reverse complement strand
GCTGGGGAGAGGAGGAGGAAAAGGGCTGGGCAAACCTTCAAAGGGAAAAAATGTCCTTTTTTGGTAACACAGGCTGGATGGTGCTTGCTTGCTTCTTGGTGCTCTGGGAAGCTGTGTTGCAGGACTCTTCCTAAGACTGGAGCGGCAGCCTGCACACAGAGCCCCAGAATAATTGGAGGGGTCAATCGTGGACCTCCCACCCAGAGCAGCCAGAACAGGGGTGGAGAAAGGGAAAGCCACACAGCCCCCAGCAATAAGGGTTGCTCTATTCAAAGGAAACCCACTGTCCTTCCCTATGTCCATCAGTCTGGCCAATGGAACCCTTTATCGGCAACCCCCCCATGTCTCTGGTCTCAGGATGACTCCCAGCCTTTAAGCCAGGCAACCCCGTGTCCTCTCGCACCCTCCTCCCCATCTCCCTGCCGTAGCCAAGGCCATGACTCACCAGGTCCCTTCTACTCATGCTACAGCTCCAGCATCTGTGGCCTCTCACTTCTGTCACTGCTGGTCCAAATCCCAAGTCACTCCCTACAACTGATCACAGTGGCACGGGGGGCTGGCTTAATTCAGTTGTCCAGCGGCCTCAACTCTTGCTTAAAATCTTTACAAGGCTTCCTACCATGCTCAAAATAAAGCCCAGGGCACTTTACATAGCCTTCCAGGCTCTCCGAAGCCTCGGCCGCCGGTCTGGATGGGTGCAGCCTGGGGCAGCTGTTGGGGGGGGGGGGGCTGATTCCCAGAGGTTTTTGTAGGCGGGGGCCATTCACAGTGTGGCCCATAACCCCCCTGGCCCCCTCCTCACCTGGGAGCTTGTCAGAAATGCTGGTTCTCAGGCTCCACCCCAGACCTGAGTCAGAACCTCAGGGGAGGAGCCCCGGAGTCTGCGTGTTACACCCCTCACTGAGGTTTGAGGAGCATGTGCTGGCAGACTGAGAAAGCAGCTCAATGCTGGGCAGATCGCAGCCTGCCCAACTCCCCAAGGAGCTTCGAGTGTTTCTCCTCAAGCGCCAGGCTCCCGAGTTCAGGTCCTGCTCGGGAAATGCCAGACCCATTTCTTCTCCTCTGGCCACTCCCTGGGTCCAGGCTGAGGCTGCTGGGGGAGGGTCTCAGAGGCTGGCTCTTACCTGCAGGAAAGGAAAGCAGCAGAAACTGGGGCAATGGGAGGGGTAAGGAGCAGTCACTCTTGTTGATTTCACTCATCAGCAGGATTAAAAATGAGACTGGTGGTTCTGAGATAGCGGGCAGGGGGATAACCTGACAGAGCCACTTCTGGGAGTATCCCCCTGCCCTAGCCTCTTTCCCCCATCCCCAGGGCCCTAACTGCTGCTTCTCATCTGCCAGCTGTGCCGCCCAATCCTCTCCACCACGCACGGATGGCTTCATGGGCCAGAGGGGATACCTGCTGGACTTATCCCTGACTCCATGCCTTCACTCAGGCTGTTCCCCCACCTAGAACACTCCTTCCCCTCCGTCTACCCTCCCAGTCTTAAAGGGCCACCTCAAGACCCAAGTCTGCATATTGGTTCGTTCATTCAGTACAACTTTCTGGAGGGCCTGCCGAGAGTTCGACACTGTTCTGAGTACTGTGGATGGCATGGCAAACCACGCAACCACAACCCTTTGCAGCCCTCACGTTCCAGTGCGAGGGGCTGGCAAACAGCAACGGGCCACACCAAGCCCACTGCTGGCTGCTCTACAGCCCGTGCGCTAAGGCTGGTTTATATATTTTTGAATGGTTGAATGAAAAAGAAAACAAGAGTAATATTTTCTGACATATGAAAATTACATGAAATTCAGCATTCAGTGTCCGCATAAAGTTTTACTGGAATCCAATAAACATCCACTTGTTGACACATGGTGTAGAGTGAAATAGTTGTCACATAGACTGTGGGACCTGCAAGATCAAAAATATTTACCATCTGGTCTTTTACAGGAACAGTTTGCTGACGCCTGTTTTAATGAATTCACTCAGGAACTGTCTCTTCTACTACCACTCCTACTACTCCTACTACTACTATTAATCTGTTATTTGTTGAGTTCTTTGTGTCCAGCTCTGTGTCACGTTAACACAAACGTCCTCAGAGAGGTGAAGTTCCTTTTTCAAGGTCACACAGCTAGACCATGCAAGCTCGTACCCATTACACTAAGCTCTCACCCTCTTCCCACCAACTCTGGGCCAAATTCTCCGTGTGCTGGGACTAGGGAGGTAGATGAATAGGACCCAGCAGCCAGAGGAGCTCTGAGCTCAGAGCCTAATGCAGCCCCCCCAAGTCCACCACACAACATCCCTGAAAACCAGTGACTGAGCAGGGGCACAGAGCATAGTCTCTAAATCGCCGGGGAGAATGTCTAAGAGGTTCAGCTAAGCAGCAAATCTGAGCTCCCTGAATCCCAACCTCCTCATCTGTAAAATGGGGGTAAATAACAGCAGCAACCAGAGCAATGATGTAATGAATGAGCAGTCATTTAGCCCTTCGAGCGTGGCCAGGACACCAGCAGTGCATATAGGGCTTATTAATAAAATAAATAAGCATTATTTTTTTGGAGAAGACTAAAAATCCTGAATGTACCACATGCCACTGATTTGTTACATAAAGATTATTATGACTTTTTGATTTTTAAAATGAAAACAGAAATCTTCAGAAGAAACCCACGATATGTGTGGAGGACAGAGGCAGATAACGAGAGTCCCAGCTCCAACTTCCGCCAGAGTCTCTGGAGGCCGCACAGGTGGCCCACAGGGACAGTGCTGCCAAATGTCTTCCTGTGGCGCAGCATGTGTCAGATACCACGGCCCTGCCCTCTCCCAAAATAGCCCCTCGCCCTCTGCTCTGGATGGCCGTGGCCATTTCCTCCAGAACCATCGTGGTCAGAGACATCACGAGCAGGAACCACAGCTGGAGTGCTCACACCCCCACCCAGAGAGCTCCCTGGAAGAAAGCCCCCTGCCCCCCCAGGACATAGGCAAGGGCACAGTCAGGGAGTCCTGACTGACAGGGAACTTCCTCTCCACCCTCCCACCCCCAGGACCTCATTTGGCAAATGGGGCTAAGCCCCTGCTGGGAAGCTCCTCCCCAGAGGGTTAAGGGCAGACACTCAAGTCCAAATAAGAGCCCCATCACATTCGAGGTATCTGACCTTTGCTCACTAGTCAGCTTCCTCAACTGTGAAATGGGGATAATAATACTTTGCTATGCTACTGAGAGTCTGAAATGAGCATTTAACAAATACTAGCTGTCATTACCATGGCTTTTGTTACTATTACAACAATGCTTACCAGCAATACCCTTCGGGATTCTATAGCCTGCCCCCAAGCTGGGATACAAATATGCGTTCTGGACCTTGTCTCAAGGTCCACCCGTGTTGTAGCATGTGTCCGTCCTTCACTCCTTCCTATTGCTGGACATATTCTGCCATGTGTATAAATCAAACTGAGCTCACCTGTTCCAGCATTTGGGTTGTTTCCACAGCTTGGTTGCTTTGAGCATTTGCGCACAACTTTTCATGTGATTCTGTTTTCATTTCTCTTGGGTGCACAAGTGGGAGAATTTCTGGGTCATACGATAACTCCATGTTCCCAGTGAGGAACTGCGGGGCTGGTTCCAAAGTGTGTGCACCATTTGACCTCCTCCCCAAACACAGGAGGGCTCCCGTTCCTGCACCTTTGCTAACGCTCATTAGATCCACCTTTTACATTTTATCCAGATGAGTGGTTTGTGGGGTGCCATCCCACTGTGGTTTTGATTTGCATTTCCCGGATGGCTGATGATGCTGAGCATTGGTTCATGGGCTTCATGGCCTTCTTTCGAGGAGAAATGTCTATTTGGATCCTTTGCCTTTTTTAAATTGGGTTTTTGTCTTTTTTTTATTGAGTTGTAAAACTTCCTTTTTTTTTTTTTTTAAGATTTATTTATTTGACAGCATGAAACACAGCCAGAGAGGGAACACAAGCAGGGGGAGTGAGAGAGGGAGAAGCAGGCTTCCTGCCGAGCAGGGAGGCCGATGCGGGGCTCAATCCCGGGTCTCCAGGATCATGACCTGAGCCGAAGGCCACCTAGGCGCCCCGTAAAAGTTCTTTATATATTCTAGATAGAGTCGCTTATCAGATATATTGCCAATCACCTATTGCAAATATCTTTCTATCCTGTGGGTTATCTTCTCACTTTCTTGATAATGCCCTTTGAGGCATAATGGTCTTTAAGTTTAATGAAGTCCAACATATCTGGGGTTTTTTGTTGTTGTTGTTGCTTATGCTTTTGGTGTCAGATCCAAGAAGACTTTGCCTGACCTTTGTCACGAAGGTTTAGTCCTATATTTTCCTCTAAGTTTTCTAGTTTTAGTACCTACGTGGAGATCTATATGCATTACTTCTAATAAGAAAAAAATGAAAAATAACCTAAGGGTTCATGTTGCCCTGTGAGGAAGGTTCTTCCACCACTGTACACATGAGAAAACGGAGTCACAGAGAGCTTAAGTCCTGTGCCCGTTATTGTTATAATGAACGCCGATCCAGACGTGGAAGGAGGTAGACTCTGGTAAAAGACGAGGTAAGATGAAAAGTCCCAAGATGAGAACAAACAGGAGGCTAGAGAGCAGCACTGAGCCCATCTGCTGGGGTACAAGCTCATCATTCGTCTTTGGTTATTTTATATTACGCATTATAAAGTACAGAGTATAAAATGATATGGTTCCAATTATAGAAAAGTTTTGAGAATAGGTTTCCTTTTTAAAAAAGAAAAAAAACGCCACTAATGTTTTGGTGTTTTGGGGCGGTCAGGAGCGCAGCTGGGCGACTGCGGACGACCGAACAAGTTATCTTTCCCTCTGCAGAATGGGGACACGAATGGCCCACCCTCACTGGGTTGTTGGGGTTACAGAGAGAACTACTGTAGTAAAGCATTTGGAATGGGCGTGGCAGAGAGTAGGCTCTGTGCAAGAGTTTGAAAAACGACGATAAAGTGGTTTTGTTCTAGTTGAAGTGGGGGGGGGGGGGTGCTGTACCACCTCAGGCCCTAGAGAACTCCTTGCCTTGGAAACCCAGCCTGAAATCCCCAGGCCATGGAAGAGACCTCGTCCACATCATTTTTTATAGCAACCTTCCCCCCCTTCTTAAAGAAGACCCTCCAGCCCCGCTGGCAAGTCTCTTCCACATGTGAGCAGGTGTGCGACCGCCCCCCCCAGCACTCCCCCACCCCCACCTCACCACGAGCCAAAAAGGCAGAGGCAAAGTAGTAAGAGTTTCTGTTTACTGAGTGCTAATTACATGCCAGACACTTGACCTATGTCTTTGGCTGAATAATAGCCACAAAGATATCCCCGTCCTAATCCCTGGAACCTGTGAATGTGACCTTTTACGGCAAAAGGAGCTTTGCAGATGTGACGAAGGACCTTGAGATATGGAAATTGCCCTGGATTATTCAGGGAGGCCCTAAATGTGATCATGTATGTCCTTATAAGAGAAGGCAGAGGGAGATGGCAGGAGAGGAGAAGGCGAGGTGATGACAGAAGCGGAGACTGCCCGGGTGTGATGTGAAAACAGAGGAGGGGCAGGGGCAGCTACCAGAGCCTGAAAAGTCAGGGAGTGGGATTCTCCCCCGGAGCCTCCAGAAGGACCCAGCCTGCTAACCTTGGTTGTTGTGTGATGAGACTGATCTTGGACTTCCAACCTCCCGAAGCACAAAAGAATAAATCCACGCTGTCTTAGGGCCCCATGTTTGTGGGGGTTTGTTATGGCAGCAACTAGAAACTAAAACAGCTTGTGTGATCTCGTGTCATCCTCAAGACAACTCACTTTACTAGTGAAGAAACGCAGGGTCAGAAAATCATTGGCCCGAGGCTCACGGCCGGTGGGGGCCACAACCAGTGCCTCCAGGGCCTCCTGGCAGCAACGCCTTTGCTGACCGTGCATGCCCTGTGCTGCTTCAGTCCAAGCCCCCCCTTCCAGAAGAGCCCAGGGCCCCGCGGCCGCCACCCAGCCTCTTCCCACAGGGACCTGGTGAAGCCCTGCCCGCCTGAGAGAGCCCAGGGCTAGTGGTTACCCTCAGTAATAACCCTACTTCCCTAAAGGCACACTAGTTGGTCAGGACCTGGGAACTGCCCAGCTGATGGTGCATGACCAAGGTCTGGCTGCACTTTGGTGACAAGTGACATGATGGGGCGGGGACCTCAGGCCTTGCACCTCTTCCCCACATAGGACTGGGTCCTGCAGTCCCACCCAGAACCTCGTCGCCAGCTGGGAGGCCTCTTCCGCATGAGTTGGCAGAGACCTTCACAATAGCACAGAGAAGTTTCCTTTTTGAAAAGTTTATACAGGTTTGAAAATCAAGTTTTAGAAACTATGAAAATAGTAACATGAAAGCAACAGCACCGTGACTCCACTGAGCTTCCGTGTGCACAAGCCATCTCCAGCAGGGCTCTGAACACAATAAACACTGCATGTTGAGGGACAGGGCTCAAGAGTCTGGAAGCTGAAGCCCCCCCAGCTGGGTCTGAGTCCCCAAGTCATACACTAGGCTGGGTGACCCGGGAAAATCGGTTCACTTCTCTGCACGTCTGTCTGCTCTGAACAATGAGCGTGGCAGGCTGCTTTCTCAGCTGGCCGCTGGTGTCCGCAGCATGGGGCCATCCCCTCCCCTGGGGTGTGGGCTGGACTTAGGCTTCTAAATAAGAGAACATGGGAAAGGTGATGGCACATCATTTCCATGCTTCACTTACCAAAGGCAGTGACTTCTCTCCTGCTAGAAGTTTCTCTTGCTGGCTTTGATGGGGAGGTCCACATAGTAAGGATCTGAGGGCAGCCGCTGGCCAACGGTAATGAGGAACTGAGGCCCTCAGTCCAAAGGCCCACAAGAACAGGACTATGGGCGGTATTGTGATTTATAAGAAATACAGCTGCCCTTGAACAACACAGAGGTTGGGTGTGCCAAGTCCCCTCATGGCCAAAAATCCAAGTATAACTGAATCCCCACGAACTAAACTATGAACAGCCTGTGTTGATTGGAAGCCTTACTGATAATATAAACAGTTGATTAATACCTATTTTGTATATGTACTATATACTGGATTCTTATAATAAAGTAAGCTAGAGAAAAGGAAATGTTATTAAACGTATAAGGAAAAGAAAATACATTTACAGTGCTGTACTGTATCTACGGGGAAAATTTGTGATTTTCAGTGGACCCGAGCAGTTCAAACACATGTGAATCGGGGGCCATCTGTACCTATTTAGTCATTCCAATGACCAAAATATATGTCTCATTTACACTTGGTCTTCATCCGTGTTTCCTGCCTCACCATTTCTGAAACGCGTGGGATTCCTTGAGTAATAAGAGCTATGGGAGCATTTTTTTGTTAAATATCTGATCTCTTGTCCCTAGTTCCTGAAGTTACTTCACAGCCATAGCCATAAAAACGAAGTGAGTGTCTTAATATTCATAACAAACCCCTTTCCAGCACAACTGAGTTTATGATAATGGGGTGACTTCGGAGAAGCCCCTGAGGGTGGAGGCTGGTTGCCAGGGGAACCATCAAGAAGGGGGGATTGGAACTCTCAGTCCCACCCCGTGATTTTGTGGGGGGTGGGGGGGAGGAAGAGGGACTGGAGGTTAAATCACCAATGGCCAATGATTTAATCCATCACGACAAAAGGATGAAGCCTCCACAAAAAAACCAAAAGGGCAGGGTTCAGAGAGCAGGGAAAGGTCCAGAAAAAGTATCACACATAGAGAGGGCACAAAAGCTGTGTGCCCCTCACCCTCCCTTGCCCTACACAGTTCTTCCATCTGGCTGCTGCTCAGTTATAACCTTGTATAATCAACTAATCACCTATCACTAACTAAATGTCTTCTCTGAGTTCTATGAGCCACTCTAGCCAATTAACTGAACTCAGAGGGGAGTTGCTGGAACCTCCTCTCTACAGCTGGTCCGTCAGGAGCCCAGGTGACACCTGGAAATGGCATGGGGGCTCATCTTGTAGGACTGAACCCCTAACTTGTGGGATCTGATGCTATTTTCCAGTAGATAATGTTAAATTGAGTTCAATTTTCAGACCTCCAGCTGGTATTGGTGAACTGCTTGGGGCCTTGAGGGAGAACCACAAACCCTCTTCCCTGCCACATGTTGAAATTGGGTGGGGTGACCCCTTACTACCTCCTAGGGTTGCTCCGAGAACTCACGGAGGTCACATACAGAGCAGCGGCTCACAAAGCGGGCTCTAGAGGAGAGTTTCTGTATGTCCACATTTATCACTTCAAACTGCTCAATGTTTTCCTTTAGAAACTTCGCATCCACATTTTTTTCTACACCCGTGATCTCTCTTCTGGGCATGTGGCCAACAGACAGGCTCAACATGACCCACGTTCAGAGGCATTTATGGCAATGTAGTTTGTAACTGCCAAAGCCTGGACACAACCCCAAAGCTAGCAGTGGGGAACTGATCAACCCAGTTATAAAACGGCCATTTGAAGGACTTGACACAGCCAGTACTGAGAATGAAACAGAGCTTTAGAACAGAGTGAATCCTGATACGTCAAGTTAAAGAGCGAGGTGTAAACTACTGGACATTGTATGCAATACTTGTGTAGACAAACAAGTGTGTTTGCTCCTCTGTAGATGGACTATTTCAGGAAGGACAGGCATGAAACTGGCAATACAGGCTGCCTACCAGGATGGAAACTAGATGCCGGGGGGGGAGGTGGAAGAGAGGGAGACATGCCCCCACACACACCCTTGAGCTGTATGCCCCGTTTCCTCCCCCTGCCGCACCACGTCATCCTCCACCCTACTCTGTGCCCTAGGAGACTGTCCTCCATGGTCTGCCCTTGTTATTGGCTCCCAGCTGGGTCTGGCACCTGGGGGGCGCCAGCCGAGGGCTGGAGGATGGAGTGGTCAGGGTATTTATTCCCTGTCCCTCTTCCAGAGGGCTCTCTCCTCCACAGCATGTACCCACTGACTCTAGTGTAACACCAGTCCCTCCTCTGGCCCCTTCAGACCCAGGACACTAATGGTTTAACATCATTGCTGGCCCTGGGTAGTTTAGCATCCCTTGTTAGTTTGCTGCCCATAAGGTATTAACTTCCAGTTAGAAGATGAATAAATTCTGGGGACCTAATATACAGCATAGTGATTATAGTTAAGTATACAATATTATATACTTAAAAGATACAAAGAGAATAGCTCTTAAATATTAACACCACAAAGAAGAACTGGTAATTATGTGACGCATAGGAGGTGTTAGCTAATGCAAGGGGTGTAATCATTTTGTAATATGTAAGTGAGTCAAGCCAACACGTTGTACTGTTATATGTCAATTACAGCTCAATAAAGTTGGGGGGAAAAACCCAGTAGCTTCATGAAACTGTCTTCAATTGAATTCTCTGAATATACCCCTTCATGTCAGGACCTGACTGATTCAATCCTTTTAGACCTTTCAAATGTGCATAACACAGTCTGCCTATTCCAAGATAGGTAAATACATATTTTTTTTAAGATTTTATTTATTTATTTGACAGAGAGAAAGATCACAAGTAGGCAGAGAGAAAGGAGGAAACAGGATCCCCGCCGAACAGGGAGCCTAATGCAGGTCTCGATCCCAGGACCCTAAGATCATGACCTGAGCTGAAGGCAGAGGTTTTAGCTCACTGAGCCACCCAGGGGCCCAGGTAAATACATTTTTAACAACCTAACATCTCTGAGTGTTAGGACTTTTAAAGGTACAATTTGATTTATTCCTGAAAACAACCCTAAGGGCTAGTATATGTCCACTCAACAGACAGGAAGAGCCACGTTGCCAGGAAGTGCTCTAGACCCCAGATGGGCCAGTTTCCCAAGCCTCTGTCAGGCCTGCAGGGTGGAATGCCCTAGTGAGTATTCCTGTCTCCCCTGCCTCCCTGCAGGAAGAGGGCAAGGACTGGGATAAGACCCAAGTTTCCTGAGCTGGTCCTGCTCTAGCTGATGTTCTCCCGTGCTCTCTTGGAACTGGAAGACTGATCCAGAGGTGCATGGCAGAGTGATATTAAACATATGGAGCCACTGCTATTAGTGGGGTGGGGAACCAGCCAGTGAGAGAGGCCTGCCAGGCGGTTAACCATGTAGTTGCTGGGTCTGGGAAATGTCTATCTCCTGGGCAAGAGGTCAGGTGTACAGAGCAAGTAACAGGAGGGAGGGAGCACATAGGGAGCTCAGGGCAGCTGCTGATTACAAACTGGTATAAACCAGAATATTTAAAACTTTAACAACTGGTGTGATGTTCTTGGAGTGTCCAGCCAGATACCAGCCCTGGATGGAAGTTTTCCTTCTTACACCCCACCTGCTTCAGAAAGCCTTCCCCAGCATCTCCCCTAGTAAATGCAATCCTGAGCCTATGGAAGCCTCCTCAGGGTCCTTCCCATGCCTGGAGGATAATGTAGAAAGACATTATTATGCTGTGCATATGAGCTCATCATCTAGCCCCTGCCAGCCCTCTTGTCTTAAAGCAAACCAGCCTTCCAGACAGCCAGAAATTTCCAGGTCCCCACGTGTGCCCTACTATTTCCACCTCTGGGGTTGCACCCCATCTGCTTCCATATCTAACACTTGTTCCCCCCTTCATCCTTCTTCTCTTCATCTGGCGAACTCCTAGTCATCCTTCAGGACCCTTCCTCAGGAAAGCTTACCCTGAATGTCAGCTCTCTACTCTTGCAGTCCCCTGCACTCAGCTGCCAGGTCCCTTTATCTTCCTCTGTGAGCCCCTCAAAGGAGCAGAAGCCTCACTGTTGTGTTTCTACCAAGACAGAAGCAGGCACGTAGCAAGCACTCAGTAAGGACGCACCAACCAGGTCAATGTGTTCTACGAATTACATATTTGACTGTGAGACTCACACAGCTGGAAGGACCCTCAGACAGCATCTCTTCTCATCTGGTAACAATACAGTAAGAAGATGGAGACACTGAGGCCCAGAGAGGTCTATGTGATCCTTTTCAGTAATTGAAAATAAATCATAGTGATTGTTACTTCTGTTGCAGAATGTTAGAAGGGTCACTTACTATGTGACAGGCTCTGGTCTAAGTGCTCACACATATTACATGACAAAACATGAATGGCTGGATGGGAAATGTTATTATTATTCTCCTCAGTCTACAGATGAGAAAACTGGGACTCTGGACATTTCCATAACTTGCTCAGGGGCACAGAGCCAGCAAGGGCTGGGAACCCTGACAGTCTGGCTCCAGAATCTGTGTTTCTCCAACACTCCACTCTGCTGCCACTCCACAGTGTGGCCACAGGCTCCTTGAGGGACAGCAGCAGCAACCAGCCCAGACCTAGGCACACAGTAGGAGCTCATGGAAACCTTGGGCAATCAGCTAAAGTGAGGGCATGATTGCATAATAGGGATGAACAGAGGGGAAAAGCCAGACCCCTTCCCGTCTCTTGCTCTGGGAATCTGAAAGGCTTCAGACAAGCTAGGAAGGGTCTCTCCAGAGGGCCTCCATCATCACTGTTCTCTGGGAGTGGACAGAGCCCGCTGGGAAATGGCGCCACCTTTCCTTCACTCTGCTGCTTGGCTCCAATCCAGCCGGGAGGATGCTGAGTCCCCTGAAACCCATCATCATCACATTACTCACAAACAACACATGCTAAGTACCTACTGTGTGCTGAGCACAATACTAAGACATCTGCATGTGTTACTCCACTTAGGCCTCACAATGTTCCCTAAGGAGATATCACTATTGATGCCCATTTTACTGGTGAGAAAACCGAAGATGCAAAGGTTATATAATGGATCCTAACTCACACAGCCAGTAAAGGGGGAAAGCCAGGAATCCCAGTGTGGTCGACACCAAAATAAGAAGGTGGGAACATCAGTTAGTACTGGAATCAGAGAACCTGGTTTTGAACCCCAGCACCCCCTCTTCCAAGTTTCATGACTTTTACCAAACCACGGAACCTCTGTAAGTCTCAGTCTTACCGCCTATTAAATGCGTTAATAACAGCACTTAGCCACTGCCAGAATTACTGTAAGGATCAAGTGAACTGTGGCATGTGAGGTGTGTGTTCACTCAGTTGTGACAAGTATTTACCAAGCATATACTGTGTCTTGCACTAGATGTGGGAGTATGGCCATGAATAGGAGAAACTCCCCACCTGGACCTTACAGACCGGCCTAGCCTAGTGCTCCATGTGTAGTAGGTACCCATGAATGGTAACTGCTATTTGGGGGATTATTACTTAGAGAATGATTTTTCTCCCCAAGGGTTGAACTTCCCACCGGGATTGCCTGCCCAAGGGCCCACTGACTTGGCTCCAGGAGTATTCTGCACTCAACCACCCCCGCGAACCCTGCTAGATGAGCCAGGCAGCAACAGCAACCCACAGGCCCCAGTCAGCAGACGTCTCCTGCCTAAATAAGGACAAGGCGCCCAGAAGAGCTTTCTGCGAGCCTGAGGAATGTGACAGCTGAGGCCTCCCTGCCCAGCACCTCCCCCACCTCCGGCCTCCGGCCCCTCCCCAGGTGGGGCTTGGGCTATGGCATTCCAGCTTTTTCCAGAGCAACCCCCAGTGCCCCCAACAACCCCCCCCCCATCCTACTCCAGGCTGCTCTGAAAACTGATAAGGAGTTTGTGGAAGGAATTCCAGGCAGCTACAACTGTTCCCGAGGCGGGGCATCTCTGCCACCACAAGGATGGGGAGGAAAAAATCACAGGGAGGGGCCCGAACCCAGCCCCAGAGAATCACATCTCTTCATTAAGAAAGCATTTCCAGACGTTTTACTGGGTCTAGGCACTGTGCCAGGCTCCAGAGGGGAATCTGACCCTGTTGCTGTCTTCCTGTGACAAAACTGTGTCACAGCAGTCCTGACTGGGAAAAGCTTATGGGGTGGCGGAGGGGAAACACATCTAGCCCAGAGATGGGATCAAGGTGTATCTCTTAGAAAAGTTTGTGCTCAGGCAGCAGTTGAGTGGGGAACACTCTGGCCACAGATGACCTGGGTTCGAAACCTAGCTCTGCTTCTTCCAATCTGTGTGACCTTGAGCAAGGTACTTTATTGCTCTGTGCCTCAGTTTCCCCATCTGTGGAAGGGGTGAATAATAACACCAGCTTCATAGGGTTTGGGAGGATCACACGAGCTGATATGTGCAAAATGCTTAGAGCAGTCAGAGGCCTTGTGTCCTAAGGCTTAGTTTCAGGTGACTGGAGAGCTTCTCTAAACCAGGGAAGCTAAGGGTGAAGGATAATTGGACCTAGCATGAACTAGGACTGGCCCAGGCACTCTGGGCCTTGTGATCATTCCAGCCTTGACCACACTGACGCGCCAACTGAGGCTGAAGACTGGCAACTGTGCCCGTCACTCTGTGAGCCCCATGCCCAGTACACAGTAGGTACACACAAGGGCAGCTGAGGTTTAGTAGATTTGACCTTCAGATTTCCTAGGAAGAAAAAAATCATCCGTAGAGTGAAGGCACTTAAAACTGAGACCTGGTCCAGAATCCAAAGAAAAATCAAGGATTTCGATGCATGAATTAGGAGCTGTTTAGTGAGCTTTTCATGTGGGTCCATGCCTGGGCCCTGAGGTGGTGGTGTGAAGGGGGAGGGGAAACAGGAGTCTCAAGGGAGCAAAATAAAAAGTGAAGGATTCCATTCCTGGTGACTAGCCACGGCTGGCCAGAGGAAGGATTGGAGAGGAAGGATTTGGAGACAAGGCCAGAGACACAGAAAAGATGCTGTCAGGGAGGAGTCGGGTTGCAGGTGGCCGAGGGAGGTGTTCACAGGAGCAGATCAAGCGTGGAGAGGGCATACTGGGAAGGGCATGGGTACCTGCCCGAGCAAAGGCTGGGAGTTGGGCAGGAAGGGGGCCTGTGGGGAGGGGAGGGCATGTTGTGATGGCTGAGAACCAGGTCCTCGGACCGGATGCCAGGGTCTAAGTCCCATCTTCGCCCTCTGCGTATGGGCTGACTTCCAGCCACTCCTGCAGCTCCACTTCCTGCAGCAATAAAATGGAGCTAACTACAGATTCGCCCTTCAGGCTTGCGGGAAACTGAATGGGATGGTGGTGCCTGGGAGATCCCACTCAGGTGGTGGCATGCTGCAAATATGGGAGCGGGCTCCACAAGGAAGCAACTTCTGTCTTTTTGTTCGTTGCTGAATCCCCAGCACCTAGAATGGGGCCAGGCCCAGAGTAGGTGCTTCACAGAACTTTGTTGAACAAATAAACAGCAGCGGTTACTATGATTATCAACATCATTTCTATGCAGCAGTTGGCCTGACCCAGCAGAAGCGGAGGAAGAGAAAGGAGCCTTGTGCACAGATGGGGAGACAGGCCTGGTAGGTGAAGGGATATACCTGCTGTCACACGGCCGGCAAGTCACAGAGCAGGAACGAACTCCCTGAATGGGCTCTTCAACCTCACATGTTCCACCCTTTTCTCTGCCCACCTTCTGGAAGCATTTCCAGGTTGCCTCCTAGTGTGGGCCTCCAACAATGCAACAAGGATATAAAAAGCAGAGCCCTGGCCATAAGAAACTTACAGACTAGCAGAGAAAACCAACAGGAACACACGCCACTTTGGAATGTTCAGGCTTCTAGAGTTGGGAGCCCCGAAGGAACAAGGAGCTGACAACAGCTGAGCTATGACTGCATGCAAGCAAGATGGAGGAGTCCAGCCCTGGGTGGGCTGTGCGCGGGGGCCGCCCGGCCAAGCTCCTGCTCCAGAGAGCCAACCTTGTCAGTGCGCCTCCCGGCTCTGCACGCAGGGCGGCACTTCGGTAGCATGAGATGGGCCACGGCGGCAATATTACCACCACAGTGGCTGGCCCACGCAAGGAAGCGGCTCCCCCACCTCCCCCCGCCACCCTCCCCTCCAAGAGCTACTTCATCAGGATGCAACTTCTAGGATTTGACATGAACTATGAAAAATTTAACTGAGCAGAGTCAGACCCTTGCATTTCCTCCTCCTTGGGCAATTTCTGTGACTCCCTTCGAAAAACAGGTTCCTAGCTGTGTTGACAAAAAGCTCTTGAGGTCTGTCCTCCCTGACTACGGATCGCCTACCTCCTGCAGGACAATTCGAGGAGCAGTGTCTGTGTGTGAAAGGAAACCTGCACTTTGCTCTATGAAGGCGGTGGGGCAGCAGAAGAGGACCCCTCTTCCCCCTGACTGTAGTCCTTGGACAAAGTCTTATTTTCAATGCTGAGGCTGTGGTCTTATTCTCCACATTCCTGTGAACTGATCCATCAGAGAAGACAGGAAAGAAGTCGGAAAAGGCTGTTCTGAATAGAGGGAAGTGCAGAAGCCAAGGCACATGAGCTGTTAAAACTAACACACACACACACACACACACACACACACACACACACACACACATAGAGTTTAAGAAAGTGGGAAAAGTTCAGTCTGACAATATATCAATGTCATGAATGAATGAAGACCCAAGACAAATGCAGATGATAAAGGACCTTGAATGCCATAGTCACTAAACATGACTAAGTCACTAAACAAGTTTCCTCTTCTTCCTGGGCACACACCTGCCTGGACTGTTCCCCAGCCTCCCTTGCAGGAAGGTATGGCCCTGGGACTGGTCTCTGGCCAATGGAAACTGAGAGGACATGATGAGCTCTCCTTCCTGGCCTGGCCAATAAAAACTACCCACTTGCCTTTATTCTGGGTGTTTTCCCTTTCCACTGGCTTGATGCAGAAAAGCATGACAACCCTTGGAAGCCAAGTGCTGGAGATGGCAGAGCCATCAGATGGAAGGAGGCTGGGCCTCTAAATTGCTTGAGAGAGCACTGCCCACCAATGAGGACACTGATTTTGAACTTTACATAGTGGGAAGTAAACTTAGGCTTGATCTGTTCCAGAGCTGCGTGTGGGCTTGTGTCCTACGAACATGTGAAGGAACGGCAGAAGTGGAGGCTGGTTTGTGCCCCTCCTGTCCTTCTAGGGGGCTCCCGTTCCAATGCACCTCCAGCAAGCCTCAGCTGTGAGGTAAGCCATTTGCCACCTGAAGACAGAGTGAGAGGAAGGCATCTGCTACAAGATTACAAGATCTACAAGATTCGGGAGGCACCTGTCAGTCGGAATGTCCCTTTTTTTTCATAAAAGCCCCTCCGGCCCACTAAGAAGTCAGTCACTGACAAGCATTGAGTGAGTGCCTACTGTGTGCAAGGCTGTCTTATTAACATGGGTGCCTCTCACCCAGAACTCCACAGAATCTAGTTCCTAGAACACAGAGCCTTCAAAATCGGCTTTCCCTCTCTCTTTCCCTGAGGCTCTGGGGGACAGAGAGGAGAAATCTGTCTCTTCAGGCCAACATTTGTAACTGAGGAATACTTAGCACTTGGGACCAAAATGACAGGTAATACCAGGACATTCATTAGGTAACACTGTTATTTTTTTTTAATATTTTATTTATTCATTTGACAGAGAGAGAGAGAGAGAGAGAGAGAGAGAGAGAGAGAACAAGTTGGCAGACTGTCAGGCTAAGGAGGGAGAGCAGCAGATTCCCCGCCGAGCAGAGGACCAGTATGGGGCTCCATCCCACCACGACTGGACACTTAACCGACTGAGCCACCCAGGTGCCCCAACACTGTTCTTTTAAAATTAAAATTCAACCATCCTTATTTCATCAATGAGAAAGTCTCCTTCAGTGCTTCTATGCCTTTAATGAGTCTTTTTTTTAAAGACTCTTAATGTTCCATTTTCTAGCAGAGAGAGAGCACAGCAGCAAGCAGTCTTGATCTGAGTTTTTAATAAACAACAATCTGAGGAACGGTTTAATAATGTTTTTCTTTTTCTTGTATGTGCATGTGCCTTTTTTTTTTCCTCCCTAACTTTTTATCTAATAGTGGAATTCTATTTATGGTAATGATGTAAAAAATTCCTTTATAAAAACAAATGTAGGTTTAAGAAAGCTAAAAATATTTTTTAAATAGTAAAAAGGTAAGGGGTGCCTGGGTGGCTCAATCAGGTAAGCCACTGCCTTCAGCTCAGGTCATGATCTCAGGGTCCTGGGATCGAGGCCCGCACTGGGATCCTTGCTGAGCAGGGAGCCTGTTTCTCCCCTTCCTGCCATTCCCCCTGCTTGTGCTCTCTCTCTCCCTCTCTCTCTGTCAAATAACTAAATTTTTTAAAATCTTAAATAATAAAGAGATAATAACCCAGATGGTACATGGATACAGCGTGGCTTAGGAAGGTAACTCAGTGACTGGCCTTGGGAAACCCTGCCTCACCCATGCTGCCGCATCTCTGTGCCTTTGACCGTGGTGGTCCCTCTGCCGCCTCTTCCATGCTGATCTCATTGGGCTGCCGTGACCTCGGCTGCGGTTGAAATCATCTCCCAAAGGAGCTGTGGCAACAATAGCTACACATGGCAGCAGCACATGGCTGGGGCGTGGGAAAGGCCATGCAAGGAGACGAATCTGGGTTGGCTATTTTTCCCAAGAACAAGTAAGGGAGAGCTCAGTGCTCCAGGAAACAGACTTGCAGAGGCAGGCACCTGACCAGGGTCATTTAGCACATCAGTGGCAGAGGCCTCTTGCCCTCTTTTCACGTGGATAGGAAGCTAAAATGGGACAAGGACTACAGACAGACTTTGATCTAGTCCTTGCCCATTGGGGACCTTATCCTAGAGATATAATAACCCACAGTTGAAACGATGAATGTCCAGCTTTATTTAACACAGCAAAATTCTGGAAACTACCCTGATGATCATGTTCGGGCAAGGAGGTCCTGATCCAACAAATTATGATCCAGCTATATAATGGAGTAAGATGAAGATGTTAAAAAAAGAGCTGATAAAGGTCTTTACTGGGGAAGATATGGAACGATCTCCAATACAGACACAGCAGAGAAGAAATCAGAGTTCAGAATAGTATGTGTAATACCCTACCTTTTGTCTAAGAAAGAGAAAATAGGAATCCAAGTATGCATTTGCTTATGTTAGATGGAACTATATGAAACTGCCATTTTGTAGGTCGGACATGGTCAGTTTCATGGAGTGTACCTTCATATGTGCACGGCGTAACTGGAAGGAAAGGAAAGAAACTGTAAAAAAAACCATTGCCCACGGGGTATGGAGATGTCCCCAGTGGAGGATGGGGAGGGGAGGCGGACTCTTTATTTTTATAATAGTGGGGTTCTGAACCATAGGAACGGATAACCTATTTTTAAAAATAAAGGAAGAAATAATTTGGGCTCCAGGAGGGCTTTTTGCTGCATGAAGATTTTCTCTATATCCACCCCAGTTGGGGTGTCAGGGAAGAACTGTACCAGCCTGCAGCCTGCCCCAGCTTAGCCTCCAACAGGTTCTGGAGGACCTGATCTATGGCATTTCTGACCCTCTACCAGGTGGGTCAGAGCTCAGGGTCCCCCACTCTCAGCCGGACTTCTGGCAAGGCTGCAGCAAGTCCTGCAGAGGACAGTTTAGGCAGAGGGCTTCTGTGATCTTGGGGTAGCACCCCCTTCCAGATAGGGCTGCCCGAGCCAGGACTGATGGGAAGAGCGCTCAGCAGTAATGTGATAGCTCCCACAAGGGATGTGGCTTGGTGAAAGGTGGCGCCGGAGACAGAGCCCACTGCACCCCTCCTTCCCATCTTTGGTGCCACTCCACGCCCCTTCTCGAGACATCGAGAGAGACTCTTCCCCAGAGTGACTACTGGGGCTGTGGAAACACATCGGTGATCCCAGTTGATGGAAAAGCGAAGCAGACCCTCGAAGGTGGAGGCTGGAGGAAGAGCCTGCATCAGCTTAGGTTGGAGAAGAACCATGCAGCGGTTAAGAGAGTTTTTACAGTTTTTACAGAGCAGACATTGCTAGCTACTCACCAAATATCCATTTCCTCCACCTTCCCCACTCACATGTTTAGGAAAATATGTCTGGCTAAAAATATTCATCTTCCCAGACCCTTGCAAGCAGGGAAGGCCATGAGATCCATTCTGGAGAATAAAATGTAAACCCCTGGGGTGGGCTGCACTCCCCCATGAAGGGAAGCTGTTGCTTTGTGGCCTCTACCCTGGGATGCAGAGGTAAAGCTAGGGGTGCAGGGACCGTTTTGGAGGACGACAGAGGCCACACTCTCAGGAGAGCAGAAGGGAAAGATAGCTTGAGATGGGTCCCTGCAAACATCCCGGGGCTGCTGGACAGCCAGCACTGCCTCCGT
The DNA here is from genome assembly GCA_004023965.1 of Spilogale gracilis. Taxonomy (NCBI): domain Eukaryota; kingdom Metazoa; phylum Chordata; class Mammalia; order Carnivora; family Mephitidae; genus Spilogale; species Spilogale gracilis. The sequence continues at coordinate 60,881 of PITA01009084.1, read as the reverse complement.
GATCTCCCGTGAGATCAGCCTAGTGCTTAAGACACTAGAGGCAGGCTGTGTCACCTGAGCTGAGTGCGGGTCTAACTGGTCCAGTCCCAGAGCTAACTGGGCTAACTGGGACCTGTGCTCAGAAGCTAGAGAGAGCAGACCATTCTTCTAGTTTTAGCAAACCCAAACATCAAAGTTGGCCTGGGCCTTCTTAGGAGGGGTGTCTCCTGTGCCCAGAGATATAGAAGCCGTGACTACAGGACCACCTGGCAAGGATGACGAGAAAGGCACTCTGACCCTAGCTGGGGCTGGACCAAACAGCCTTGCCTGCTTTAATCATCTCTACTTTGGGAGCTGAGGAAGGGATCCCAGGATGTGTTCCCAGTTATGTCTGCATGAGGCCGCTGCCCTACCAGGACCTGTAAGGCCCTCCCCAGGCACTGTGTGATAGGGCTGTCAATGAGGGAAACAGACTCTATCTCCGCCCTCCGAGGCGGCAGCTTTTGGGCACTGGACACGTGCCTATGCAACTGAAGAATGGAAGTTTCCATTTATTTAATTTCATTAATTTAAATTTAAATTGCCACATGTGGCCGGTGGCTCCCATGTTAACAGTGTTCTGTCCCCACCCCGCCCCACATTCAGTCTGGCCTCTTCTGCCACCGTCCTCTCCCGCAGCCATCAGCCCTGCTGTCCTCCCTGCAGCCCCCAGAGTGTGCCAGGTATGCACCCACCTTGGAGCCTTCTCCTTGCTCGCCCCTCTGCTGGGCTGCTCTCCCCACAGACATCCCACTGGCTGATTCTTTCAACTCCTTGGTGATAACTTCACAGTGAATGAAATAGAGGGAACTTCTCATCACAACATGTTTAGAACCTAATGCTACATCCGGAGCCTCACCCCATTCCTGGGCGCTATGCCAAGTGCTGGTAGCTGGCAGTGGAGGACACGGCAGGTAGACCTCCATCCCCTCAAGAAGTATACAACTTCGGGCAAACAGGATGAGTATGGACCATGGCAGGGGCTGAGAGCAGTTACGACAGGGGCACCTAACACAGGGAATCCAGACAAGAAGGGAACTCTGAGGAAGAAACATTTGCACTGAGTGGGGCCTAATAACGACAAGGTGTTAGCAAGCAAAAGATTGAGGGAAGACCATTGCAGGCAAATGGAACAGGATGTGCGGAGGACTATAGGCAGAAAAGAGAAGAGCCCTTTGGAGGAACTGTGGCTGAAGGGGAGTGATAGGGAGAGCGGCATGACATGAGGCTGGTTGGGTAAACTGGAGCCACACAGGAAGGGTCTTACGGGCCAAAGTCAGAAATCTGAAATTTCTTCTAGAAGCAGATATCCCTGACTCTGCATCACATCTCCTCAATCTTCTTGTAATCTCACCCACCACTGTGCAGGCAAGTTCCACATGCGGTAACACCCCCCTGGCACTTTGTCTCATAGAAGCACGGTTTGTTGCTTTCTGCCCAGAGCCCACTCTGAGGCTGCAAGAGGCCCATGAGGTCCCATTCTAAGTGCAAGCACTTAGCAGTGGGGGAATGTTTATGTCCCCAGGTGAAGTCTTTGGTGAAGAGGGGGCTGGAGTGGGGGGAGGAGACAGGGATTTGTCCACCTACCCTCCATCCCCCAGATGCAGAATCTGGAGGGTGTTCTATACCAGGGTCCCAGCCCAGCCCTTCGGCCTCTAGTGATGCCTCCATAACCTCCACTCAGACTGACTCTTCCTTCTTCCCTATTTCTACTCTACCCCCTCACCTCCTTCACCTTCTCCTTCCTTCATCACCTCCCACATCAGCTGTCTGCACCCAAATCCTTGCCTCAGACTCTGCTTTCAGGGGAACCCAAGCTAAGAGCCCTGGGAAAGTTTTGCTTACCAGAGCAGCATGCTCTGGTTTACATTTATCAAAGCTCACTCTAGCCAATGTGTAGAGGAGAGAACAGGGGAGCAAGTGGAATGAGGAGCTGCTGAGAGGCCCTTACAGTGGTGCAGCAAGAGGGGCTGGTGGCCAGCACTCAGCTGGTGACAGTAGAGAGAGAAGGGGCTGGAGACACTCGCATCCCCCTCAGGACCAGAGACTTGGTGGTGAGGTGGGTGATGGGGAGGACTGGCCTGCGCCTGCCTGGCTGTGAGAACCAGGCCTGCCACGTTCCATCCCTCAAGTCCAGCCTGGCTCTGGAGCCCAGTTGCAAAGGCGCTATTTTTAGAGAGCTGGGTGTTTACCTGAAGGATTTGAAGCCATGCTTTATTTTTATCTCCTCTCCCAATGGCAGGACTCACTGGTGTGGACTTAGGAAGTCAAGTGGAAGTTGGATTGGGCTTTGAAAACTCAGGGGAACAAAGTGGCTTGCACTTAGGGAAGGATGAGCTTGGAGGAAGAGCCTGCTGGCCCCGCCATGTTCCACTCGCCTGAGTTTTTGATGATTAAACAGGACTCTACTCACCAAGCACGGGCTGAGCGCCAAGACCATGCAAGCCCTCTATGCACATCACCTCATGGAATCCTCACCATAACCCAGGAGGCAAGGCTGACACTGTCCCCATTCTACAGATGAGGAGTGTGAAGCTCAGAAAGACCAAGGACATACAGCCAAGTAACAGTGTGGGATTTGAACCTCACTTTCTCTGTCTCCCCAGCCTATGCTCTTAACTGCTCTGCCATACAAAAGGAAAGGCCAGGCATCAAGGTCCGGGAACAGGCAGGATAATGACTTGAAATTTTCAACCTGAAGGCCTTTCTCTTCCAACTGTGATTAAGGGGACAGAGTCTGGATCTGAGAATTCAAAGCCTGATTGTGTTAGTTACCTTGGGTTTTTGACCTTGTTAGTTTCCTTGCCTATAAAATGGGTTATTTGTTACATATAAACAGCCCCTCACTCATGAAGACTAAATGAGATGATGCACATAAAGGCTTCCAGCACAGAGCCTGGCATACGCTGGTGAGAATGGGCACTGTCCTTAGCACTGTCCTCTCATATGCCCCATGAGGCGGGTGCTTCCATGATCCCATCTCAGAGACACAGAAAAGGAGGTACAGAAAGCTTCAGGGGAAGTCACTTGCCTATGCGGCCAGCCAGTGTCAAGGGCTAGAATGCAGACAGCCCACCCCAGAGCTGAGTCCTTAAACACTCACGCTGCGGCAGCCCCTGTCATTCTCATTTGTCACTGTTATTCCAGCACCCTGTGTCCTGGCCCTTCTGGCACAGACCTCTGAATCCCTTGTCCTCCTGGAGCTTAGCTCAAGTGCCAGGGTCAGAGGCCAAGCACTGGCTTCACACGGTCGGACTTTCCACTGGGATGCAGGGAAACACTTGCATTGATAGAAAGCGGCATTTTTCTCCCAAATGTGCAGGCTATTGGCCTATCTATTCTCTGACTCTGCAACTGAGGCTAAAAATCAGGCTGGGAAGGTTCCGGACGGGGACCATAAGCCCAGTTTATAGGGCTAAGGATTGGGGGGAGAAAAACATTCCTTTCCATCTTCCAGAGCCCTATGTTCTTCCTAGCTGATTTATTAAATGTGATCCAGAAGTCAACTGAGGTTTCACCAGAGCCCTCCAGCCACCACTCTCTCTCCCTCTCTCTCTCTTCTGCCCCTCTCTCTGCATGACCCTGTCAGGCAGTCATCCCTTTCTAGACTTCAGTTTTCCCATCTGTGAAATGAGCACACTGGGCTCCATCCTCCCTGAGGTGCCTTTCAGCTCTGAGCAGTTTTTTCTGAGGAATGACAGGAGCTCACTAGGTCTTTTCTCAGGTTTCCCACTCTCCAAGTTTGGAAGGCCTGGCTCCCGCAAATATACTGCCCCATTGTTTGAAAATCTTTGTGCCAGGGGCCCAGGCAAGGTCTTCTCTCTCTCCAGACCACTCAGCTCAGAGGCTGTACTTGGGAGTCACAGCTGCCTCATGTATGTCACAAGAGTCCAGCTCTGACAACTCAGGACATTCCATTCACCGTGGTCTTCAGTCTCTGGGAGCAAAGGGATTTTGTCAACTGGCCATTCTCCAAGGAGGGATGTGATGGAGGGCAGAAGCCAAGTGTAAGGGGACTCTCCAACATTTCAAGGCCATCCCCGGGGAGTTGAATCCCCCTCAATGGAGCCCCATATCCGGGACAGACCAGGAGGCAAGCCATGGACAAGCTTTTGCCTCTATGAGCATGGGTAGTCGATGGTGGTCACTGGGTTTATGGAACACCTGACTGTCCTCAAATGATGTGGCAAAGACGCAAAAGACTGATAATACATGGTGTTGGTAAGAGTGTGAGGAAAGCTGTCCTGGACACTTGTGGTGGTGAGGGGAGGGTATTAATTTGGCACAACCCTTTAGAAGGTCAACTGGGTTCTGGTAATAATGAAAACATACATTCTTTTTGACTTGGTAATTCCACTTCCAGAAATTTAACCCATAGATGTAGATCGGTACAAGCAAGGACAGACAGCAGGCTAAGAATCTGTTCTTAAATATCTACTGAATGCATATGGCGAGGGGACATTAGACAATGGTGGTTTGGATTTCTTCTTGTTTGTGTTAATCCATTCAAAGGTCCTTGAGTACTTGAGGAGACCACCAATTTACCTTTTGACAGTGAATGCCAAGAGTCAGTCCCTTGAAAAGATCCAGGTGGACTGGCATCGTATTTCCAATGCATTCCAAAGATGGTTGGATATCGCTGATGGAATAAGGTGCCTGGCTGAGCCACTCCTTTCACCAGCATACTCTTCTGTGAGCAAAAGTATGTGTGCAAGGATGTTCACTGCAGCTTTTTTGTAATCATGAAAGCATGAAATGGTTTTCCTCTCCATCAAGATAGATCTAGTTAAACAAATCATGATACTTCCAAACTATGGAATAGTATGCAGCTGTTAAGAACAGGGCAGACACATGGGCATAAGATAAAAAAAATAGCAATGATAATAAAAACCTCAAAACATATGAAGACAAAAGAGTAAGCTAAAGATCATTATGTAGGTAATCCTAGTTGCAAAAGAGAAGAAAAATGACACTGCAGAACGGATAAGCAGAGGAGGGCTGTAAGGGAGCTCTCCACAGTGGCTACAACCAGAGCTGTGACCAGAGTAGACGAGGGGCGGGATTACTTACCTTTTATTATTCTGAATGTCACTGAATTTAACAATTATGTTGCTCTGAACAATGGAAAAAGAGAGAAAAGGAAGAAAAAAGAAAAGAAATGAGAGAGAGACGGAGGGAGGGCAGATGTACAGTGTGTGTGAAGCGGCAGACCTTAAGGGCTGAGAACACAGACCCTGGGGCCGGACTCTCAGCCCAGAACAGACTAGCTGTGTGACATGGAGCATGTTAAAGAAGTCTCTGAGCCACCATGAGAACGAGCTGAGTGAACGCAGCCAGGCACCTAGAACAGTGCCCGCACACAGTACGGCTGACACTCCTTAAGCTGGCATCCGCAGCCCACCCTACTCTGGCCCTCGGTGGCCTTCGCAGCCTTATCTCTAGTCTCTTCCCCCACCCGCTCCAGCTCCCCATGACTCACTACTCCTAAAATACACCACACACGTTCCTACCACCGTGCCTCTACCCGGAACGACCTTTCTCTCCCTCTTGCGCATCTGGCAAACCCTCAACCAGCATCACCCACCACTGCGGGGGGCTCCCTCAGACCACCCCAGGGACGTTCCTTGTTCTTTCCTAGGGACTCCCTCTGACCCACCATGGGCTGTGTTGAAGCCCTGTCTCTCTCTGCCGCTAAGCTATGAGTCCCTGGAGGCTGCTGACCCCACACCAATGCCCTTGGTGCCCTGTGCCCCAGCACAAACCGGGCACAGAGCAAGTGCTAATCAGTTTGTGGAAGAAAACCTGCCAAAGGTCAGATAATGGTTAAGAGCATTCTAGAACCAGGTCTCTCAACTCTGCCATTACTCAGCTGAGTTATTTCAGTTACTTAACCTGGCTATGCCTTGATTTGCTCATCTGTCAAGCAGTACTAATCGTACCTTCTTCACAGAACTGTTTTGAGGATGCATTAAGTTACTACATGTAAGGAACTTGGAATCCTGCCTGGTTCCCAGAAATAAAGACTATATGGATATCTGTCAAATGAAAATCAAATAAACAGGCTCAAACATGGCCAGCTGCCAAGATCCCCACTTACACCTAGCCCAAGGCCAGGCCCTCTTCCCCCTGGGGGGGTCTGCACATGCTGGTGGTGCTGGAAATGAGCATTGGCAGTGGAGACCCTAGCCTAACACAGTGCCAGACCCATTCTTCTTGTTGGCTAAGGACAGACTTCAGCCCGGCGCATACAGCTCTTTCATACCTGGCAATCTCCTGCCAATGTCTCTTTTTAACAAAACGAGAGCAAACTTTAGGGGTTTAGCACCTTTGCTGTCAACTGACTTCTGTTTCAGATCATGATACTGGTTTCCCACCTTCAGCAGTGATTAACAAATCTTTCTTTTCAGGCACCTGGGTGGCTCAGTGGGTTAAAGCCTCTGCTTTCGGCTCAGGTCATGATCTCAGGGTCCTGGGATCAAGGCCCGCATTGGGCTCTTTGCTTGGCAGGGAGCCTACTTCCTTCTCTCTCTCTACCTGTCTCTCTGCCTCCTTGTGATCTCTCTCTGTCAAATAAATAAAATCTTTTTTAAAAAAAATCTTCCTTTTCAATAAATGTGCCTAAGTACTTTTAAGTAAATTGATTTAAAGATAGAGAGTAAGAAAGCCAGTAGAGAGAGAGTAGGTGATGTAGTAAGAACTGGGAGGTGGCATGCAGAGGAGGCAAGTTTGGGAAACAAAGTTGTAAAGACTGTGAGAGAAGACAGGTCTTCCCTCTGGGCAATTTCATTCTCAGGGTGGACTCTTAGATCTGTACAGATAAAGGATTCACAGTAAGAGCTTATACTGCCTTGTACACCCTTGACACATAAGCCCTTTACATGAGCGAGTTCCTTTTTTTTTACTCTCTTCAACACCACTTTGAAGAAGGAATTAATTTAATTCTCATTTGACTGAAGAGGAATATGAGGCTCAGAGAGGTGACGTAGTTGCCTAGGGTCACACAGCTGACAGGATGCTGAACCCAGGTGCAAACCTGGGTCCACCTGACACTACAGCCCAATCTCTTAGCTAATGTAACACACACTCCTGCCCACACGAGAAACCACCTCCCAGGAACCTGCTTCTGACTTAACCCTTGTCATATCATTACTTTCTTTTCAGAGATGAGAGAACTGAAGTCTGGCAAGGCCAAAGCGGCACTCTTAACCACTCCCTGTGATCTTTATGGAACAAAGCCATTTATCATCACGGTGTCGGCACGACAGCCAGAAACATTCAGGCACTCCCCGAATACCCAGCTTCCCTCCACCAGGATCCATGACCTTAAAAGGCATCACAAAAAGAGTTCTTAGCCACAAAATCAGAAGACCTGAGGCTAGCTTCCCCTTGATCACTTAAATGGCTATGGATATCTTTGTCCCTTTCCGTACTTCCATTTTCCCAACTGGTTGGAGAAGGAGTCAGACTATCTCCTAGAGCCCTGCATGGGTTCAGAGCAACACTGCCCCATGAAAACACAATATGACCCACATGTATAATATTTAAATTTTCTAATGGCCACATTCAGAAAAATAAAAAGACCCAGATAAAGTTAATTTAATAATTATGGTATTCATATTATTAATTTAGCAATTACATAATGATATGTTTTCTCCAGCTCAATACATCTGAAACATAATCATTTCAACATGTAATCGATATTTTAAAAAATCAATGTAAAATTCACAGGTTCCTTTACACTTTTTCTTGCTAAGTCTCTGAAATCCAGTGTGTGTGTTTCATACTTAGCAGCACATCTCAGCTCAGATCAGCCCCATTTCAAGAGATCAGTAGCCACTGAACTGCTACCACATTGGACACTACAGGTCTAGAATCTTTTCCAGTCCATAGCCCATTTTAGAGGGACATGATGCCTCAGCTTTCTCTCTCCCGTCTGAGAAAGCTCTCCTGATCCTAGGCTCTGAGCTGACAAGTTCCATGGAAGCCCAGGACCAGGAGCTTAAGGCCACAATGAAGAGACACCCCAGGTCTACCTGAGCCAGGGAGGCTGGTGGCTGCCAGGAATGCTCCCTGTTTCTCTGCAGCTCAATTACGCACTAAAACTCCTGCAAGAAAGACAATCCTGCTTTTCCTCCTAACCCAAAGACTCCTTTAATTGAAAATTCAGTCTGAGCTTAAAACTGAGCCAGGGATCTGTCCCCCCACATGGTAAGTGCCCGGTAGGCATACAGAACGTGTTCCTGAGACACACAGGAATCCAAATCTCCCCTGTGCTCCCCTCCTGGCAGAGCTTGGAGAGGAAGCTGGACAACACCTTACTCCAGAGATTCAGGTCCCAGCTGTGGGCCTGGCAGCCTTCTCCAACTGAGCTCAACATCGTCACGTCCAAGGGTACAGGCCTTAGTGGAAAGGACCGGAGGTCAAGGAAAGAAAGGGGGCAGAGAGAGGCAAGATTTTGCCCCTAGCGGTGAGAGCTTGGGGAAATTCCTCTTTCTTTCCAAGCTTCTATTTCTTCACCTTTAAAACCGAACTGGTTAGATGATGACAATGATTGCTTGTGTTGCTGGCCGCTCTGTGCCAGGCATTTTATAGGCATTAGCTCATCTACACCTCAGAACAACCCAAGGAGAAAAGAGGATCCAGGCTTCAGAGTGGTGAAGCTCCTTGGTCACACAGCAATTTGGGAGAGGAGCAAGAAGTCTAACTCCCCATTTTCTGAATCCAGAGCCTAAGTTCTTACCTGTTGTAAGCTCTGCCATTTCCCAGGGGGGCCCAGGACAGTCCGGGCTTATGCCTGTCACAATGATATACATTGTGTATCACATATCACATTTAGCCTAATAATGAAAAATGTTCCCTTTGGAAGAAGGGACAAATCTTCCTTCCAGAAAAATTCCAGCTAATGCATGTTGATACTCATCCCTTTGGAGCTTAATTCCAGATTGTTCTTCCTCTCAAGTGTGGACTGAACTTTAGTGTCTGGATTCCAAAGAACAGAGTATGGGAAGAAGAAAATGGCAACTTTACAGCAGGGAAACCTGGCAGACACCAGGTGTTCAAGGCTAACATGTTGAGACCACGTGTCCCTGATGTGATATGATAAGGGCATCTTGCCTCCTGTGGTCTTCCTCCTCCAAGCCAATGACCTCAATGTAACGATGAGACAAACATCCAACAAACTGAGGGACATTCTACAAAAATGTCCAGCCAGTAGGTCTCAAAACTGTCAAGGTCATGAAAAACAAAGGAAGGCTGAAAAACTGTCCCAGACCAGAGAAGACTAAAGAGACATGACCACATCATGCATTGTGGGGCACCAGATGGAATCTGGTATAGGAAATAGACAGTAGTGGGAAAACTAGTGCAGTTCAAACAAAGTCGGGAGTTAAATTAACAGTAAAGTACTAGTATTGGCTGCGACCAATGTATTAGGTAATGCAAGAACTTAACGCTAGGGGAAACTGGGCTGAGAGTAGGGGTAATTTTCTTAAAATTTAAAAATCCCTTCTTTGCATCTTAATGATACTAAGTGCTCACGCAGTCACAGCAATTTAAAGTGTACAAAGTTCAGAGATAGCAAGATGTGCTGGTTAAAGCTTCAGAGTCAGAAATTTCGGAGCTGGCACCTTGGTTCTCCCACTTACTTGCCACTTGCCAGGTGGTCTCAGGGGGATATTACATTCCTTCTCTGGGCCTCAGTTTCCATATCTGTATAATGAATTCACTGAATGATGACAAAGACTAGTAACGCTTACTGAGTCTTTGCTAGGTGTCCAGCACTGTGGCGGGTACTGTGATGTGCCCCCCGGTTTCCTCTTCAGGACCAAAGGACTTATTTCTCCTCTCCTCCTCCTCTTGCTGCTCAGAGGGGCACTGGGTGCCAGCCCTGCCCAGGAGTGGCCCTGGGCTGAAGAGAACCCTCCAGCCCCAGGTCACACCCCTTTCTAGAGGGTAGCTGCAGCCAGTGAAGAGGGTGTAAAGATCCAGCACCCTCTCCTCAAGTAGGGACAACTCTGAAGGCCATCTCCATGTCAGTGTGCCCCTTGTGGTTGGCTGAGGCCTCTGTGGAGAATGCACTGTAGCCCGGCATCTCTCTCTGCCCACAAAGGTTGCCCCATAAACTCACCCCATGACAGGGCTGTAAACCACAGAACCTGCACTACCTTTCTTAACCCTCAGACTAACCCTATTTTTATAGATGACACAACTGGAGTCTGAGGACGGAAACTGATTTGGCCAAGAACATACAACTAAGAAATGGGGGCGCCACAGAAGGGCCAACTGAAGCTCGAACAGGCAAACTGATGTGCTCAGGTCTCCAAGCTAACAGATGATAGAACCAAGACTTGGTCCTATGTCCGTTTGACTCTGAAGACCACAGTGCCACAGCCTCCATCCCAGGCCACTTAGAGCCCCCAGCAGGATTGCATTGGGCACCAGGACAAACGAGTGCGTTTCACCACTGTCCCACCACACCTGCTGCCCTCCCTGCAGCTCACTCCACATATGCAACAAGGGAATAATAATAGTGCCTACCTTTTTTTGTTGTAAAGATTGTGAGTAAATTTATGTAAAGGCCTCAGAACAGTGACTGGCACATAAAGAGCCCTTTATAAATGACAGGTTAAAAACAAATCACATAAGCAGCATAAAGTTGTAAATGTGAGACATTGTAAGAAAATGTCCATGCAGTCGAGTGAGGTCAGCCTGTAGCAGGGGGCTGGGCTCCACCAGCTCCCTGAGAAAGTCAGGCTTTACCTGAGCTTTGAGGGAGGAGTAGGAATTAGATGGGCAGCAAGGGGGTGGAAGAGCAGTCCAGGTAGGGAACCAGCAGCAACAGAAGCTTCCAACAAAAGCAGAAGGAACTAAAGTAGGGTGAAAGGCCAACATGACCAGTGCAGAGAATAAAATTCAGGGGTCCAGGGCAAGAGTGCTAGAAAATGAGGCTGAATAGGAATGTAGGAAACCAGACTATGAAGGGCCATTCATTCCCTGGGTGATTTGGGACAAGTCACTTTATCTCTCTAAGCTTCATTTAACCCATATGTAAAATGGAGATAAAGCCAGAACTGGTTTTATAAGGTATCATAAAGAGATTAAATGACACAATATTTATAAACTACTGAAACAGTGCCACGTACACAGCAAGAACTATAAATGTTTGCAGACAACATTAGGCCTTTTTCTGAAGTACAATGAGAAGACATGGAGGGGTCCAAATATGGATGAAAGGATGGGTGCTGAATGGATAGGAAAGTGGATGGACACAGGGCTCGTAGGTGGTTGGGTGACAGTAGCTGAGTGAGTGGAAGAGAAGATGGATTGTTGAATGGAAGTTATGGTTGGGCTCTAGAGGTGGTTGTTTGGATGAATGATAGATGGGAGCCTGCAAGAGTAGGTAGGTGGGTGGGAGTGGAATGTTGTTTCAGTTGATGGAAGCATGGTTGGGTGATGGAAGTGACTGGGTAAATGGAGGAGACTGGGCAAATGGAGGTGATTAGGTGAATGAATAATTGGATGGATGTTAAGATGGATGACCTGGTGGGTGGAAGAAGTAGTTGAGTGAATGTGGATGGTTAGTAAATGAGGGGATGGGTAAGTGGTTGAATGATTGTCTGGATGGGCATCTAGGTGGTTGGGTGGATGGGTGGGTAATTGGAAGATTGGGTGGGTAGAAGGGTGGAAAGTTGGATGGGTGGAATGGGGGTGGAAAGTTGGATGGGTGGATGGGGGTGGAAAGGTGAATGGGTGGATGGGGGTGAATGGGTGGATGGGGGTGGATGGGTGGATGGGGGTGGATGTGGCTGGATGCACGCATGGGTGGTTGCCCAGATAGATGTCAGAGAGGCTGAGTGACGAGATCGTTGTCCTTATGGAGGGGTTATTCAGGAGGTTTGTGGAGAAGTTCGGTGAATGAGGGACTGCGTGAAGGAACGGATGACTGGGTGGCTGGATAGGTGTCTGGAGGTTGAATGGGTAAAGAGAAAGTGGAGCGGGTACATGGGGCGAAGAGATGGTTGTTCAGGTGTCTCTTAGAAAGCCTGGATGAATGCAAGGGGTGAGTGAATGGAGGGCTGGGTGAATGGGTAGGCAGGAGTAGCTGAGAGGATGGATGGATGGACAGGTGGACGGATAGATGGAGGGACGTATGGACAGGGGACCAGAGGTGCCTCAGTTAACTCTCTAAAAGTCAGGGGGTACCCTTGATGGTAGAAGAAGCAGAACAGGCTTGGAGCCTGGACCTCCGCGTCGCCCGGCCCGGAACCCCTTCCCCAGCGAGTCCCACCCCGCCGGCGCCCAGACAGGGCCTACCTGGAGGCGGCGATCTCGGCCTTCTGGCGCGCGATGGCAGCAGCTCGCTGGGCGCCCTCCACGCTGTGCTCCACTTTCTGGCGGGCCTTGTTGCTCTTGAGCGGGAGCACGCGGCGCTTGGTGCCCTTGACCAGCACGTTGTGGCGGTACTTGCCCTCCTCGCGGTGGCCGTCGGGCAGCGTGGTGCAGCCGTAGCCGTGGCGCAGGTTGTCCAGCCACTCGCCCTCGTAGCGGAGGCCGCTGGAGCGCTCGCTCACGCCGAAGCCCGAGCGCTTGTCGTTCTTCCACTCGCCCATGTAGGTCTCGGTGGTCGTGGCGTCGATGTCGGCCTCGAAGGGCGCGGCCTCGTCGGCGCCCTCGGCGCCCTCGCCCAGGCTGGCGGTGGACGCTGCGTCGCTGGCGCCCGAGCTGAGGTCGCTCTTGAGGAAGCTGACGCGGCTGCGCTGGCTGCCCAGCGACGTGCGCGACTCTGCGCGCCTCAGCCGGCCCAGCAGCGCGCCCCGCTGGAAGAGGCCGCCGCCCTTGGGCGCCCGCGCCGCCTCTGCGTTGGCCAGCAGGCTGAGCGCGAAGCCGCCGCGCGGGATGGCGGCCGAGGGCAGAGTGGGGCCGTCGGGGGCGGGCGAGGCGGGCGAGTCCGGGGCCACTGTGCCGTTGCTGTGCTCACTGCGCAGGGACGAGAGCGATGTGCGCAGCGGCGAGCGCACCACCACCGCCATCCCGTAGGGCACGCTCTGGCGCACGCCGTAGCCGTGGCGCATGCCGTTGGTGAACTGGCCCTGGTAGGTCCCTGCGGGCGAGGAGAGGGCGCGTCAGTGGGCGAGGAACACACCGGTGGGACGGCCCGCGAGGCTAGGGTGGGGACGGGGGGGGGGGGGCGTTGGTGAGCGTGAACGTGCGAGGACCTAAGGGGGCAAGCCGGAAAGCATTCACGTTGGGTCGTGAGTACTCCCAGGGGGGGATCTGACAAGGTCACCGAGGGCAAGGCAGAATGAGTTGGGCGAGTCACGTCGGTGTGTGAACCTGTGTGAGCAGGCCAGACCCTGGCATGCAAGCGGTTAAATGAGGGTGTGAGGACACCAGTGGACGTCCAGGAGTTGGCGCGATGGTGTGAATATTTCTGGCGGTGGCCACACGACAGGATCACACTGGGTGAGACAGAGGTCGTGTGTGTCACAGCTGCAGCAAAGTGAGCCAGCAAAGCCCCAGGAGTTCACAGTGTTAAATGAGTGTTCAGGGACACTAGTGGATGGCCAGAAGGAGTTTGCACAATGGTGTGAATATTTCCAGTGGTGGCAACATGGCCAGGTTACAGTGAGTAAGATAGAGGGACGTTGTGTGAGTCACATCAGTGTGTGAAGCTGTGTGAGCAGGTGAGATCCCAGAGTGCATGTCGTTAAACAAGTATTCGAGGACACGAGTGGGTGGCCAGAAGCAATTTGCACAATAGTGTGGATATTTCTGTTGGTAGGAACACGGCAAGGTCACAAGTGTGCAAAATAGGGTGAGTCCATTTTAAAGTGTGAAGTCTAAGCAGATGAGTTTCGGTGAGTGTGAATTTGAACGAGTGCACAAATTTTGAAACACACAAGAGAGGCTGAACATGCAAAAGAATGAGTGGGCAAGACAGTTTGTGTGGTAATGTGAATATTTGCATGTGTAAGAGTGTGCAAGGTAGTGGGAGCATGTTGAATCATGACTGTGCAAGGCAGTGTGTGCACAGAGGGTGACTGAGATCACATGAGTGTGACATAATGGGATGTAACATAAGGTCATAAGAGTATCTGAGGTCTTGAGTATGTAAGGAAAGGCAAACTTGAGTTAGGGTGCAAAACCATTAGAAACTCAAAGAGTATGGAGTTGTGTGAGCAGGCATATATGTTGGTGTGTGAGGTTAAATGCATGTGCATAGTCATCATATTGTGCAAGGTGACATGCATGTTCAAGCTCACAAAAGGATAAGACAGTGAGTTTGCAGAGTAGTGTGAGTGCTGGAGAGCATGGGACTCTGTTGGAAAGCATGGGAGAGTGTGTATCTGTGCAAGGCCATGTGTATAGAAGACTTTTATGGACATGCATGTCAGTGTCTTTTGACTATGTGAGATCATGAGTGTGCAATGCAGTGTGTACACAGTGGGGTAAGTGCCCAGGTTCCTGGAAGTGACATTGTGGGTGTGTGGGAGGCTCTGGGTGTGCCAGGCTCTCTCAGTGTTAAAGCACAGAGTTCTATGTAGCACTTGAGGCTGAGTGTAGAAGGTTGTGGGCATTAGGGAAGCTGAAACTGTGTGAGACCATGTGCATGTGCAGGATAGTGGTGTGTACAAGAAGATATCCGCATTGGAGGCCCTGTGTGTCCACTAGTGTGACTGCATAAGCTCCTCTATGTAAGTAATCCACTGAAAGCCTCGTCTCTGCCTTCATCTTCATGCCTTCAGTGTACCATAATGTTCACTGAGCTGAGGGAGGAAATTCAGAGCCTTTGTTTTAAACACAAGCTTCTACTTTACCCTGGTTAACAACAACAAAACCCAAATGCGGTGCATGAGGGGTAAACTGGAGGACAGTGGGAGAAGGAAAGTAAATGGGAACTAGGGTAATCCAGGGAGGGAAACGAAACAACAGAGACTTTGGACACAAAAACAAACTGAGGAACTTGGAGGAAGGGGGGCGGAGGGATGGGAGAGCCTGGTGGTGGGTACTGGGGACACCTAAAGCATGGAGCACTGGGTGTGGGGCATGGGGAATGAATCTTGGAACACTGGGGAAAAAAAATTTAGTAACAATTTAAAAATTAATTAATTAATTAAAAAAAAAAACCCAAATGGCCTTCTTCCCAGTAAATCTCCAGGGTGGGTAGGGAACTAATGAGCCAGGTAAGGGATTCCTAAGCTCAGCCCAACAGGTGTACTTTCAGGCTTTTGCACTGGCTGTTCCCTCTGCTTGGAATTCTTTTCCTCCAGATATGCCTGCACTTCCACAAGCACCTATGTATCTCCTGTCTACTTCTGTTTTCTGTAGTATGTATCTACATAGATTTTCTAACATATCATATAACTTAATTATTATATTTATTGCTTTTCTCTACCCACTAGAATAGAAGCTCCTTGAGGGCTGGGATCTTTCCTATTTTGGTCTCTTATGCAGCCCCAATAGTTAGAAAAGGACCTGACACATAGGGGTGCTCCATAAATATTTGCTGATTGATTGGCTAAGCTTGTCTGTAAACTCCATCTCACTGTATGACCTTGGGCAACTCTCTCCCCTTCTTAAGGCCTTAATTGCCCTGTCAATGACATGTTGGATATGAAGCTCTCTAAAGTTTGGCCTAACTTTGAGATGCTGGCCTTCTAGGAATTGGGCACCGTGACTTTGCAGGTGGAGGACAGTGTGTCCACGTGAATCCACACTGCCCAGTCCCTCCCAGCACAGGCTGCTCCAGCTCAGGCCTCCAGTCCTGTCCCTGCCCCAGACCTTTCTGCATGAAGAGACCCCATTAAGAGTCACATACAGTGCCCAGGGATCATTGAATCCTCTCAAAGATCCTATCAGGTGGGTTCCATGATGATGCTTATTTGGTGGTCTTAGAGATTAAGTGACTTGACCAAGGAAGCAGAATCCAAACCCAAGTCTGTTTGATGCCCAAAGCTCATGCTCTGAGTCCACAGTTCTCTATCCTGGCTGCCCTTCAGAAGCTCTTAAAAAATACCAATTTCTGGGCCTCACCACCAGAGAATCTGGTTTAATTTGTTGGGGAGGGTCCCCAGTTCTTGCAGCCTCTCTGTACAGCAGGAAGGAGTAGCAGTCAGTGACAGGGACAGCAGAATTCCCTTCAACGACCAGCCATGAAAAGCCAAGACCATGGAATATGAACTCTAAAAGGGCCAAAGAGAAGTGGAGAGAGACAGAGAAAGGAGATATCGCTGGGCATGATCTCAGAGAAAGATATAAATATGATCTCCATTTCACAGGTAGAATGGTTCAGAGAGGTTCTATGACTTGCCCAAAGTCACCCAGTAAGGAAGGAGAAGAACTGGATTTGAAACCAATTCAAATGGGTGTATGTGGCAGGTGCAGAGAATAGAGAAATGAGAGCATGATGCAGGGGATGATTAAAGTGAGAGTTGGATAGATGGAAAACGAATGTGTTCCCATTTCCAAGCTCATTCCCATGTGGTCACATTGTATACGAGGCAGGGGGATAGATAGAGATGTGAAGCCTGAGCCAAACTGATCTCACGCATCACCTAATCTGGAGAACCTTGATCAAATTACTTCTGATTCTCAATTTGCTTATCTGGAAAATGGAAAAATAATATCCACTGGTAAATGGGTGGACAGGTAATCATCCACACAGTGGAATACTGGTCAGCATTAAAAAGGAATAGGTTACTGATTATATAGCATGGATCTCAAAAACACGCTGAGTAGGTAAAGCCAGAGACAAAGGAATACAAACTGTGTGATTCCAATTACATCAAAGCCTGGAAAAAGCTAACGTAGAGTGACAGAAAGCAGATCTGTGGTTGGCAGGGCTGTGGGTAGGAGCGGTCCACTGCAAAGGGACATACGGGAACTTTCTGAATTGATAGAAATGTTCTATACCTCGATGGCACTGGTGGTTAGACAGGTTAGTCCCTATCGAGACTGTACACTTAGAATGTATTTTCTTGTATGGAAACTATACCTTGATTTAATAATTAATTAGTTAATTAACAAACACCCCAGCACAGTATTCTGCAAATATCCATGGGAAAATCCTGTTAACTCTCCTTTTCAAGTGGATCTGAAATCCAGCTGCTTCTCACCACCCCCGCTGCTCCTAGATGGTAGCCCAAGTCACCCTTGTATCTCACCAGGATTTTCATAATGGTGTCCACGCGGGTCTATTTCTTCCCTGTGCTCCTCTCTTCATTCCTAACATGCCTATCACGGGAATTCTGTTCAAATGTAATGAAGTCAGAATCATGACACTGCCCTGCCTTTTCTCATTCAGAGGAAATGCTGAAGTCACTTCCCCGGGTTCTTTCCTTTCCCTCATTCCACTGTAGCCACAAAGGCCTCCTTGCTGTTTTTCCCACACATTAGCCATGGTCCTGCCCCAGGGCTTGTTTGCTGCTCCCTCTGCCTAGAATGTTCTTCCTCTAGAAATCTGCATGGCTCACTCCTAGAGAGGTATTTAATGGTTACTATAAGACTCAGCAAAGGTAGCATAGCTAATAAATATACTGAAACTCACATCCATGTTTAGCTGTGTTCCTTCCACTGTGCTCAGAAGAAAGAAGAAAAAAAAATCTATGAAAGGGGAAAGTGAACAAGAATAGAGCAGAGAAGATGGTAAAATATCTAATCTCTGGTTTGGACAAGTTTGTGAAATTAAATCGGCCAATCTACCTTTAGCTTAAAGTTGGCATGAGATGCGCTGACATGGTCCCTTTAAGCCCAAGAAAAAATTGAGATTGCAACAGGAGAGCGGCTCTTGGCCACCAGTTGAGGAGGAAACAGGCAGGCTATATTAGGAAACTTACAAGCAAGTGGCAAGAGGCACAGACACCCAGGGGAGGCTGGGAGTGATGGGGCCCTGGGAAGGGGGAAAAGCCAAGTGCTGGGGCCATCCCCAGCCTGACTCTCTCTAAGACAGGGCAGCTCTCCCTGGGGACCTGAAGAATGCATCTGCATCCAAAGAGAGGGAGCAGGAGGACCCCTGCTCACAGCCATCTGGCTGAGAGGAGCTTTCTATGGAAGGAAGTGCCTCCTGATAACCTTTGAGCTGGCCCCCTCACTTGGCCTTATAGGCTCAGTGGGACTTCCCACTACCTTCAGGGTGAGGGACAAGGTTCTCAACAGGCCGCAAGGCCTGGTGTAGCTGTCTCTGACCACCTCTCCTGATTCATCTTGAACAACTCTCCATTCACACTTGCCTTTCCACCTCAGAATCTTTGCACATACCTCCCCCCACCCTTCTCAGAATCTTCTCCTCTCTTCCCTTGGCCAACTTCTATCGATATTTCAAGTTTCAGCTTAAATGTGACTTCGTCTGGGAGAATTTCTTGAGCCCTACCCCCTGAGTACTGCTGCATGTCATGTTACCCTGTACTTCTTGGCACTTCTCCCAATTGCAGTTAAATAATCACTAAGATCATATGTTCAACATAAGCCTTTCCCACTGGACTTTGACTTCCAAGCCATGTCCAATTACTCCTGCTGTGATTCCATCATCGAGCACAGTTCCCAGGCCCAAAGAAGCCCACAGTAAATGTCTCTTTTCAGTGACACCCTCCTCTTCTTCCAGGGGGAGGAACAACATTTTCTTTTTTCCCTCATGACTCAGCATGTGGTAGGTTGCTCGGTGACTGGCAGTGACTGCCAACATGTTCAGGTCTAGATTTAGCAGCCCAAACCCCGGGAATTACTGGGGTGCATGGAGAGCTGGCAAAGGTCATGACCTTGGTAAATATAGTCTCTCACACCAGGCCCCCAAATTTTATAAAACCTGAATATCACCTTCTCTTTGCAGTTGCCCTTCACATTTAGTATAGAATAACCTGCGTTTTAACCTTCACTGGACACCAAATAGTTCTAGAACATACATGAACTATTTAAGCCTGCTGAGCCTCCATTGGTCCTTCTTTTTTTTTTCCTAAGATTTTATTTATTTATTTGACAGAGAAAGATCACAAGTAGGCAGAGAGGCAGGCAGAGAGAGAGGAGGAAACAGGCTCCTTGCCGAGCAGAGAGCCCGACGCGGGCCTTGATCCCAGGACGTTGGGTTCATGACCTGAGCTGAAGGCAGAGGCTTTAACCCACTGAGCCACTCAGGCGCCCCCTTTTTTTTTTCTAAGATTTTATTTATTTATTTGACAGAGAGAGATCACAGGTGGGCAGAGAGGCAGGCAGAGAGGAGGAAACTCCATTCGTCCTTCTTAAAGTGGAAGTAATGATACCTACTTCTGATTATTGCTCATTCATTTATTCGAATTCAGTATTTGCTGTGGATCCTGCATTCTTGATGTTAGATGCTGGGGACAGAGTGGTAAATAAATAGATATGATCTCTGCCTTCAAGGGGCTTGGAGTCGAGTGCCAGAAAGACTAGATTTAATCAACCATCAGAAATAAATGAGGCAGCCACGGCAGTGGCACAGAGTGGCTTGGCCAGTGGGGGAGGTCTGGTCGACTGCGGACTAAGTGAACCATATGTGAGGACACTGCACACAGTAAGTGCTCAATAAAGAGTAGCTTTTTGACAGGCCAGAATCTTTGCTCAGAATCTTTGCCCACATATGTACCCCAATGTTCATTGCAGCAATGGCCACAATTGTCAAACTGTGGAAAGAGCCAAGGTGCCCTTCAACAGACGAATGGATAAAGAAGATGTAGTACAGGGGCGCCTGGGTGGCTCAGTTGGTTGGGCGACTGCCTTCAGCTCAGGTCATGATCGTGGAGTCCCGGGATCGAGCCCCACATCAGGCTTCCTGCTCAGTGGGAAGCCTGCTTCTCCCTTTCTCTGTCCCTCTGCTTGTGTTCCCTCTCTAGCTGTGTTTCTGTCAAATAAATAAATAAAATCTTCTTTAAAAAAAAAAAAGAAGATGTAGTGCATATATACAATGGAATATTATGTCTCCATCAGAAAGGATGAATACCCAAGTTTTGTAGCAACATGGACCCAATTGGGAGAGATTATGCTGAGTGAAATAAGCCAAGTAGAGAAAGTCAAGTATCACATGGTTTCATTTACTTGTGGTGCATAAGGGGTAATATAGAGGACAGTAGGAGAAGGAAAGGATATTGGAAGTAGGGTAAATCAGGGAGGGAAACGAAACATAAGCGACTCTGGACTCAGAAATAAACTGAGGGTCTTGGAGGGGAGGGGTGGGGGGATGGGAGAGCCTGGTGGTGGGCACTGAGGGCACGTATTGCATGGAGCGCTGGGTGTGGGGCATAAACAATGAATCTTGGAACACTGAAAATAAATTTTAAAAAAATTTAAAAAAGAAAAGAAAAGCTGTCCCAGAAAAGATTAACTGGAGAGATGAAAAGGGGCCAGGGAGTACAGAAAGAACTCAGAGGGAGAGAAGGAGACCAGCTCCGACTTTCTGCCTTGGTCTGCTTGCTTGTCAGGAAGTAAGCTTCTGCCCCCAGAATGCCCAGGTTCGACTGACTTGGCCACCTCTCTGACTCAGGAGGCCTTAAGGCTTCTGTCCTTGGGAGGAAGAGAATTTGGGAAGTCTGTTCATCACTGAGACCTGCCTCACACCCTCTAAAAACACATGCCAAAGTAGCTTCTAGAAGCCACATCTATAGCACAAGATTCACCCTCCTGGCCAGAGACTATGATTTAACTGATGTGGACACTGGAGTTTTTATAAAGCACCTCTGATGGCTCTAACATGCAACTTGAGTAAGAGTTGTAAAACCTCTCTGCTGACCTCCAGTTAGCCAGCTGCAACCTGCTATTCTTGTGCAGATCCTGGGGGTTACCCAACTCCACACTGCTCCTTTGCTGATGGAACCTCATTCTTTTCCGGGACCCAGCCCTCCTCTGTGGGCCTCAGAGAAAGATTCCTTATGGAGGGGTAGATCCTGGCTCCTCTCAGCCAGACTTCCTGTCTACCTATCCTGCCAATGATTGAATTCAGTGTGAGCATTTGATGAAATCCAGCATTGAGACCAGAGGGAAGCAGAAAAGAGCTCCTAGTTCTTACAGAGAGAAACATGCAGAAACATAGTCTTCTGCTGCAGGGTGTCACTGCATGTGGAAGTGACCCCTGGAGTTGTGGTAACTGACTTAGTACCATGAGGGAGCTATTGAGAACAGAGCTGACACTATGGATCGCCCAGCAAAACGTAGCAGGAACCTGGGCCCATGTTGACACTGTTGAGCCTCCAAGTCAACCAATCCTGGGACTGCCCTACCTCTGGATTCTTCTCTACATGAGATCATATATATACACTTATTGTTTTAGTCCATGCTGTCCAATATGGTAGCCACTGGGCCTTCGTGGTTATTGAGCACCAGGTTGCAAAGAATTGATACCTGAAAAAAAAGAATGTAAAATATCTCACTAATAACTATATATTGATTACATGTAAAGATTATAATATTTTAGGCAATGGGTTAAATAAAATATATTATTAAAATTAATTTTGCCTTCTTAAATATGACTACTAGCTACGTTTAAATTACATATGTAGCTCACACTGTTAGGGTTTACTATTACTTGCAAACAAAAAAAAATCCTAACAAGTATAGGTGTCATCATCCTGATTTTATAGTTGGAACACTTGAAACTAAGAATTTAAATGACTTGGTTTGAAAGGTTTGAAAGCTCCCACCCAAACTTCAACTCTAAGGACGCTGACCATTTCAGAAACCCAAGGGAAGTCTAGGAGATCGAGAGCCCAGTTTGAAACAGAAAAGAGACAATGTGGGACAGATCAGGGATTATGCCTTCAAGTACAGAATGGACATTGAGAACACTACCCTCTCTGACCAGGACACCTACCTATTTCTAGAACACCTTCTGAAGTCTGAACATCAGTGTCCGTGGAGGACTGGACAGAGCTGGAGAGAGAAGAATCATGACTAGCTCCACTCCAGGAGGTCCCTGCTGCCTATGGAAGTCCTAACCTGACAGTCCAGTGTCTTCATGACCTGGCCCCAATTCACCCTCCCAGTTTTGTCTTCCCATATAGACCAAAGCCCAACTTCAAAGCCACCTACTTCAGGAAATCTTCCTAGGCTATCTTCGGTCCTCCATACTCTCATTGCTTGAGACATTTGTCACTTCTTATCTCTTATGATAGCTATCTTGCCTCTATCTCATCTACTTGGGCTAATAGTCATCACCAGTCCTTCTCTAAGTTCTCTTACACAGGGTCAGGTGTTAGGACAAGATTTTTGGACAGGACCATGGAAGTGTCATCAGCAGATTTCAGACAGGGTTTGATGGAGAATAGTAAGTAGTGGACTGAGCACCAGAGCGTCCAGAGGTCAGTGGTTCTTGTCCAGGCACACCATAATTGGATCAGGTAAATCAATGTACATGGTAGTGAATGGTCATGCCCATATGCCACCGATACCCATATAGATGCTCCTGAGTATTGGGGACACACCCCAGCTTGGCTCTAACCTGCCTTGATAAAGACCATGGAACCAGTGTCCCTGAGAAAGCAAGCCAGACCTGAGATGTCTTTGGGGGCAGCAGAATAATGGAAATTGTTTGGGCTTTGGAAACAGGTCAGACTCTGAATATTGCTTTAATTTCCCCCACTTCTCTTTATCTCCACCTCATCCATCTGGTCCAGGCTGCACCAGTTCTCCCTGATTCACTAAAACTGGATCTTCCCTGGTCTCTCACTTCCCCTGATGCTTCAGTCTACCCTTTGCTGCTGCCAGAGTCATCGCCTTAATAATATGTAGATCTGGCCAGATAACCTCATCTAAAACCCTGTAGTGGCTTCTGAGCGCCTTGCAGGGTTGCTAGAGGGTTTACGTGGGTTCTCTAGCAGGGACTTTAGATTCTCAACAAATGTTGGCTCCCTTCACTTCATGGGAAAAAATTGCAAGGTGACCAGTCATTCCACTTTGTCTTAGACTGAAAGGTTTCCCAAGACATAGGACTTTCAGTACTAAAACCAGGACAGTTCCCAGGCAAAGCAGGATGGTTGTTTACCCTCAATCTGGATGAGAAGGAAAAAATGGGCATTCCACATTAGCACAATGTTCAGTGGTCTGCTAGTAGAATAGCTCTTTGGAAAAATAAACAAACAACCCTAACTTGTAGCGCTAGCCAAGTTCCATCATGTAAATATACCCACAGTGGCTAGTCAGGTCACAGTTGAACAGCCAGCTGGCAAAATTTCTGAATTAGCGATGGGTTCTCCTGAGATGGTAGCAGCTGGTGCCAGCACCCCACGTGTGATACAGACTGTCATGTTCTCTCCTGATACCTGCAGATGGGTGACATGTTCATAGACAACCTCAACTCTGGGGTTAGTGAGACTGTTTCAGTCCTGAGAAGGTCACAGGTGGAGTGGCCCTCCAAGACCACCTAGTTCAAGGCAACAAGTAAACTGTCATATGGGCATCTCTTACCCATCCTGTGACTACAGCAGACATTGCTAATCAATCATGATATCGACTCCTAATGCCTTGTTCTCTGGCTTGCCTGTGAGGTGGCACCAAAATCTCTCCCCATGGCTCCCAAATACTGCCACTTATCAAAGCTCCACTGTCTAGAGGAGCTAGCAATGCTTGTGACCAGCTCCTGGGAGCAGGGTCAGTTTACAGAGGGTGTATGATAAGTCCCCGTGGCCTGCAGGGCTCCACCACCCCTGCATCCAGGGGCTGCTACCCCAGATGAAACTCCACAGCTCACACGGGAAGCAGGGATTAACCAAGCAAATCACCCGGATGCTGCCAGCCCTGGGCACCTGTGGCCTGGTTGGAAGTCCCTTCACCAGGCTCTGAGTCAGCTTAGTAATCCTGAGGGCCTTGAAACCAGAAATAATTGGGTGCAGGAGAGGCAAAAGAAGTCAAGGAGAGAGAGTCTAGGTTCAAAGGACTCCACACTGCCACGCTGGTCATTTAGGCCCCCTTCCTATGCTCAGGCCCCTGCCCACAACCCTCACACCTACATGGCATGTGCAACAGGCATTCTCTCACCCATAATGTTGAACACCGAGCTCTTGACTTTCTCTCTTTGAACACTTGGCCCATCTCAGGTCAGGGCAATGCAATCCTTCCATGGCTTAGGCCAAAGCCTTGACTCCTCTTTCTCTCACTCCCCCTGTCTAGTCTATCAGCAAAATCTAATGACTGTGCCTTCAAAACAGATCTAGGATTTACCTCCTCCTCTCCACCTCTGCTGCTACAAGGTGGAGGGCTGAACCTGTATGCTCACCTGTAACATTGCAGTAATCTCGCTAACTCGTTTCCCTGCTTCTCCCCTATCTGCTCCACCTCCCCTTCCCCAAATGGTCTCTCAGCACAGTAGTCAAATTAATCCCTTTAAAGCCAGAATCTCACGATGGCCTACAAGGCTGTGCACACACCACCCGCACTCTACACTGTCCCAGCAGGAATAGTGTATAGGGCTGTTGTGCGCTTCTCCCTCCGTCCCATCAGGGGATGGACTGTCCTGTCATCAATGATGTGAAATTTGATCACTTTGTTAAGATGGTATCCATAAAGGATTCAAATTTAATTAAAAATAAAAGTCATGGAGCACCTGAGTGGCTTGGTTGGTTGAATGTCTGACTCTTGACTTTGGCTCAGGTCATGATCTCAAGATCCTGGCATTGAGCCCCTCGTTGGGCTCCACGCTCAGTGGGGAGTCTGTATGAGGGTTCCCTCTCCTCCTCTCCCCTTTCCCCCTCCCTCTCCTCATGCTTTCTCTCTCTAAAATAAATAAATAAATCTTAAAAAGATAAAAGTAATAAAAACATTGTGCATGCCAAACAGAGCATTTCCTGCAGGCTGTGTGTGGCTCTCAGGCCTCCATGCATGTCCCCATCTCTACACCATCCATATGACAGTTGGCAGCGTATGCTTGAATACCTCCAGGCACAGGGTGCTCTCTACTTGCCTGGAGAGAAGCGGGTTCTGGAGTTCCCCACAGCCTCTGGATCATTCTATGGATTTTGCCAGGTGGTCTGGGTCAGTCAAGTCTCAGTTTTAGAGGAAAGAGTAGGGGTCCTGGATGCTTCATCTGTGACCAGACCTAACTGTCCACCTACTCTGTGGCTCTGACTTGAGAAGGAATAGGAGAGAACAAGGACAGCCCTCTGGTCTATGGCAGGAAACAACTCTGTCCCGCTCACCCTGCACCCCAGCCTCAACCAGGGCCCTCAGAAAATGAGACTCAACATTCCTCACAAGGGTGTAGCAGCAAGGGCTGGTCCAGGGAACAGCAGCTGGGGACACAGAATTAGCAGTCTCTGAAAACAAGCAAACCTGATGAATCCCAAGGGCCTGGCCTTGGACTGGGGCATGTGTGCAGAGATTTGGCCAACTGGACCCATGCACCCCAGAAGACAAGGCTGCAGAGAAGAAAAACTAATTGTGTCCACTTCCCTGTCTTGCTGAGGGTCTGCTCTCCTCCCCTGGGGTCCCAGATAAAGCCAAGAAGCTGCCAGGACAGCAACTCAGCCGGCTGTCACACTGGTCCCCTGGCTGTGAACTGGGACATGAGATTTTCAAGATGAGGTTAAATTATGCTGATTCTACATTCGAAATGGAATCATGCCTGGCCTGAGTTCCATCTACACTGGCAGTACTCAAGGCAGGATTAATGGAATCAAAGTCTGAGCTTATTAACTGCTCCAAAATCAAAAGCCCGTTTCTGTGCTAAAAAAGTCTCCCCAGGGGCACCTGGGTGGCTCAGTTGGTTAAGCAGCTGCCTTCTGCTCAGGTCATGATCCCGGAGACCCGGGATCGAGTCCCACATCGGGCTCCCTGCTCGGCAGGAAACCTGCTTCCCCCTCTCTCACTCTCTCTGCTTGTGTTCCCTCTCTGGCTGTGTTTCTCTCTGTCAAATTAATAAAATCTTTAAAAAAAAAAAACAAAAGTCTCCCCAAAGCAGTTGTGGTTCAGGCCATCCCAATTAGTTCACCCTCTAGACTGTGAAAGAAATGCAGAAAGGAGAATAGTTTCTAGGTGCCAGGCAATATGCTAAGTGCTTTTTATGTATTATCTCATTTCATTGCTTCAACCATATTTTGAAGATTTTGACATCTCTAATAGAAAAAAGGAAAAAGGAGCTCAGAGAGATTACATATGTGCCCACGTTCATAGAGTTAAGAAGTGGCACAGCTGGGATTCAAACCCAGATCTGGCTACCGTAAGTCGTGAGTACCAAGTACCACATGCCTCTTTTACTCCTATCAGACTCTCTTAGGACTTCCACACTTGAAAGAAATTTTAAATTAAAAGATTTTCCTCTTAAGTCCAAAAAAATACAAAAAATATCCCACTAGAACTAAGACATTAATTTAGCAATGTAAAAGGATTCAAAGTCAGCGTACAAAAATAATTTCATTTCTATAACCTAGCAATGAACAATTGGAAAAATGAAATTTAAAGTTCCATTTACAATGTCATTTTAAAAACTCGTGAATTGTATTCAACAGCAACAAAAAGATGTGCAGAACACTGAGAACTCCAAAAACATTGCTAAGTGAAATTAAAGACCTAATAAATAGGAATATATACCATGTCCATGAATTGGAAGGCTCATTGCTGTTAAGTAGTCTGTTCTCTGCAAATTGATAAATGGGTCCTAATGAATTATTAATCAAATTCCCATTGGGATTTTTAGTAGAAATCAATAAACTGATTTTGTAATGTATATGGAAATGGAAGTGACCTAGGAGAACCCAGTCTTACACAAGAAAAGTGAAGTTGGAGCATTTACTCTGATTTTAAAATTTACTAGAAACCTCTAATAACAAAGGCAGTATGATATCAGCAGAAAGTTAGACAAACAGATCAACAGAAAAGATATTCCTTTGGAGAATGAATGAGTGAATGAGTAAATGGATAGATGAATGAATGAATGAAATTGCTTCAGGGAACACACACCGCAGGCCCAGATAATGTGACAGTAGGTATTGCTTATGTCCCTATCCTGGCAAATTCACTTTGCTCCCATGTTCACCATCAGTTAGGTTAAAATGAGTTTAAGTCATCAGCTTTGGGCAAAGGAAAGAAAATTGGACCCAGAGAGCAGAAGCTTGGGTTTTTGACCCAGTTGTCATAGTAAACATAAAAATATCATCTTTGCAACATGTAATATTAATAAAAGCACTAATCACACGTCAAGCTCGAAGTGCTTTACTCTATTGGGGCATTGTTTAATTCTCTCAACAACATAGACTAAAAGAAAAAAAACAAGTACTGCATATAGGAAGGGAAATATTATTTTGTGATGATTTATTTCAGTTTTACATTGTGTGTGTGTGTGTGTGTGTGTGTGTACAGAATTATGATGTGAAATACCTGATCGCCAAGATTTGAACACCACTAGTGTAGTCAATGAGAGTTATTAAGAAACCTGGGTAATAGAATGCATGTAAGATTCTGAGCACAGAGCCTGGTGTATAGACATGATAAGCAGTAGATGCAGTTGTGACCACTGTCGAGGCCCTCCTCACAAGCATCCACTGGCGCCATTGCTCAGGGCTCTGTGCTTAGAGGGCCCTGCACTTGGCTTAATGTCTGGTTGTCATTACCTTAAAATTCTCCATGGTTTTGAAGAGGGGGTCCTGCATTCATTTTGTACTGGGTCTCACAAATTACGTAGCCAGACTTATTTTGTGTAGTGGTTTATTGCTTGTTAAGATAGTTATTTATACTATGAACTATTTTTAAAAGATATTTATTTATTTAAGAAAGATATTTATTTGAGAAAGAGGGACAGAGTGAATGAGAGGGAGAGGGAATTTAAAACAGACTCCGCACTGAGCACAGAGCCCCACGCAGAGCTGGATCCCACAATTGTGAGATCATGGCCTGAACTGAAACCAAGAGTCTGATGCTTTACCAGCCACCCAGGCACCCCATATACTATGAACTATTTAATTACCACTTATTACTATGAGAGAGAATACAGTACATAAATCCTCTGTCTCCTTTGCCTTTTCTGTAAAATAGGGGTAATAACAGAACTTCCCCATAAGATTGTTGTGAAGGTTTAAATAACACATGTTCCATGTCAAGAGAAGTACCTGGCACAGAGTAAGCACACCAAAAATTAACTAATGATGATTATGATGATTATTGGCTTTATGAACAAAGTCACCCTTGGCTTGTTTTATTTTGGAGACAGAGAGTGAGAGAGCAGAGAGTGGGCATCGGGAGAGGGAGAGAGAGCATCTTAAGCAGGCTCCATGCCCCAGATGGAACCTGATACCAGGCTTGATCTCACGAGTCCCAAGACTATGACCTGACCCGAAAACTAGAGTTGGATACTTAACCGACTGAGCCACCGAGGCACCCCTGGGCCTGGTTCTTCCACTGTACGTTTTGGGGAAAGGATTGCCAACTAGCTGAGTGCTTCTGGAATTGAGCACCAGATTACTTTGAGAATCTGAAGGCGATCTGAGGACAAGCACAGACAGTCCCTGACATAGGGACACATATTGCCTGCACACTGACGGGCCTCTGAGGCCAAGGCCCGGGCTCCTGATCAAGGACCTCAGAAAGCAAAGATCACCAGTGGCCCTTCCAGTCCTGGAGTCTGTGGGTCTCTGGGGTGGGAAGAGCTAGGCCGCCAAAGGAGCATTACTACTTAAGGCTGGGGTGAATGCTTGATTTGGGGCTTTAAGCCAGCTGCTATTTTTAGTTTTGCTATATATGGCCAGGGCAGGAAGAGGGCTTATGGGCGGGGGAGGGGTGCCAGGAGGCTTATAGCAGGGTTTGGGAGTAGGAGCTCCCTGCCTGGACACCTTCCCCTCCCCAGGGGAGAGCTGAAGAGCTTCATTAACCTCAGGCTGACTTGACAGGCGAGGAGGAGAAGGAGAGGCTGTGGAGGAGGGAGTGGCAGCGGCTTCAATGAAGCTGCCCTGTCAAGTCACTTCAGAACGGTGATTTTCAAACTTTTTTGACCATGATCTGCAGTAAGAAATACATTTATACACCCATCAGGTAAGGAATACCTGATGCGTGTAAACACAAGTTTTTATACACAAACATTATATATGTACAAATATCTTCAGCTGAACAGACGTTTCAGGACACAATGCTTTCTTATGCTCTGTGAAATGGTCTGCTTTTTCTGTTCTGTTCTTTCATTTTTAAAAATGCAGCGCATGATTTCCTAAATTGATGTTATCACCTACGAATGGGACAATGCCTCCAGTTCGGAAAACTGCTGTTTCCTTTGACTACAAGGCAAGGTGGGAAGTGGAGGAAATGGGACATATTGTCCCTCTGATCAGTACCTCCTAAAATGGGATAAGACACAAGTTTCAGCTTTATCTCCTGGCTTGCAGCAAGTTCCAGACCTCCTGGCTTTCGTGCAGTCTGTTCTGGCAACCGGGAGCACTCATCCTTGACCCTTGTCACCTGCTTCACCCCATACTTCAGAGTCTAGCTTGCCACTTACTCCAGGAAGTCTCCCTGAATGCCTCAGTCTGGTTAGTTGCCTACCTCTTCCTGCCTCAGTCCCCAGTGTTTTCCTGCCTAGCATCCAACACCCTATAGTAAGATTTCTTGCAGATTCTAAGGAAGGTAAGGACCCTTTCCATTCTGTTCATTTCTATAGTCTTCCCTCCCAGCACTATACTGCTGGCTTCATGATAATCATTTAGTACATATTTGTTGAGCGAATTAATGACAGTTAATAGTAATTATAGCAACTACCATTGATTGAGTATCCATTTTCCCCATGAGAAATCTTAGGAGAGATTAGCATAAGTCCATTTTATTGGTAAGGAAACTGAGGCTCCATGATATCACATCATAGGGCAGGCCAAGGTAATAACTCAGGGCTGCCTGACTCCCAGCTGTTTCTAATCACAGGATCTTATTTGTCTACATTCTCTTCAGCACTGCTCAGGCTGGGGCAAAGGGCAGGTCCTTAACAAACCCTCAGGGAACTGATGACAGGTTGATTAAAGAGATTTTCCGAAGCAGTGGCCACATCTAATTTTGGAGAGTTGCACCTCGTGTATGGATTGAGAGAGATCTGTGAAGTTTCCAGGGCCCCTGGATGTGGGACTTTCTCGTTCGGAAGAAGAGTCTGGGCCTCTGACAAACCAGAGGAGCAGGTCTCCAGGTTCACCTGGGCCTGAAGAGCTCTCGAGCACACCCAGAATCAAACCCCGGGCTCTGCAATGCCTATGGGATCTGGCTCACACCCACCGCACCAACGTCAGCCCCTGCCCGTTCCCTTCATCCACTCTATTCCAGCCACCCTGGCCTTCCTGCTGTTCCTCAAACATGCCAAGTCCAGTTCTGCCTCAGGGCCTTTGCGAGTGCAATTCCCTCTGCCTGGAAGGTGTTAGGCTCTCCCGAATCCTCCCATCCTGCTTCCCAGACCAACCACGCGATCCAAAAAGTCGTCCTCTCCCTTCTCTATTTTTTTCACACCTTTGCTTGCTCCCTGCCCTGGCTCTTGGAATTTGCTGTGGGATGGTGCCTAACACACAGCTGGTGCTCCATAATATCGGTTGCATGAATGAATGAGTGAATGAATAGGTTTCTCCTCTTTAAGACATATTGGGAAATCAGTCCATAGTTTCCCAGAAACGTGTGTCTCTATGACTCACACCCTCGCCCTCAACACATACACCTTGGTTTGGAGAGAGGAAAGAGGGAAGGAAGGAGCATCTGGCATACCGTGAACCACTTTGCATAGGTAACTGACACCCAACCAGCCCTCAAGGACCCTCCCCCTGTTACAGCCAGAGAAATGGGGGCCGATTCCCTACTTGTCCCCACTGCTGAATGCAGTCGCCAGCATAAATATCCAGGGGTGCCCCGAACTGTAGAGGTTCGGCAAACAGCTGAATGTCACCGAATTAGGAAGAGTGGAGCCAGAATTTGTCCTCAGCGCTGTCCAATTCCAGCTGGTGTTGTGTCATTGCCATTGTACCCATAGAAACTCTGGGGACACAGCCTCATTAACATCCAGACACATTTAAGGGTGGGCCCTTGCCAGACACCCACCACCGGGCAGCCCAGCTGGGAGCCCATCCTGGATCCGAGGCCCCTCTGTATGGAACATGGGCCTCAACTAGAGTATAACCTGCACCCTGGGCTGGCTCATGCTCGTTCCTGCTCCACCCCTAACCCACTCCCAGACTGCCCACTTCCTGCCCTCGTCATAAAGATGGGAGACTAGTGACAGATATAATATACTATGAATGCCTTCTGACAGATGCCAACATTTTTTTATTTTTTTATTTTTCTTGTAAGTAGCTATCACTTTGAGTTATCTGTGTCAGCTCTTCTTCCCGGTGGGGCATGTGAAGGAGACTTAACAGAAGTATCCTGAGCCGGAAGGAAACTGAATGACCATTTAAAGCAGAGCCGGCCACCTTTCCTGTAAATAACTGAATAGTAAATAGTAAATATTATAGGCTTTGTGGGCCAAAAGGATAAGGACTTTCATATAATTTCCACATGTCACAAAATAGAGTTCAATTCTTTATTTTTTTCAAAGATTTCAAAATGTAAAACTACTTTGAGCTCATAAGCTGTACAAAAACAGGCAGCAGTCCAGTTTGGCCGGCTCTCTATAGTTTGCAAGTGCCCGATTTAAAGCAATGCTTCTTAAACTTTAACGTATACAGAAATTTCCAGGGGGCCTTGTTAAAACAAATACCTGGGCCTACCCTGGAGATTCTGATTCAGATTCAGGTCTAGATGGGACCCCTGAGTTTGCTTTTTAACTGCTGGACTGATGATGTTGATACTGCCTCTCTAGTGGCTGTATTTTGAGCAGCACCTGACATGGTAAAGCCCATTTTGTGGATGAGGAAACTAAAGCCCAACTAAGTCATATGCAAAGTCACGGCCAGGGCATGAGGTGATGATATGTTCCCTACCACTTCCCAGGGCTGTTTGGCCACAGAAAATTCCCCCTCATCTCCTTAACCCACCGGGCACGCTCATTACTCATTTCTCTCCCCACTCATACCCTCTCTAAAGCAATTTTCCCAATAAGATCCAGCTCACATGCCACCTCTTCTGAAGCAGTCCCTGACCTCCTCACCTCTAACTTCTCTACCACAGCACTCTGTACCTGCTTGTGTACAATTGTTTGTCTATAAGCCTAAGTTTGAAGCCTTGGGCTGTTATCTTATTCCTCTTTATAGCTAGCTCTTTAGATGATACCCGGCAAATAGGAGGTACAATAGAAATATGCTCTAAACAAAACAATGGATGGTTGGATAGATGGGTGGATGGATGGATGAGTGGGTGGATGGATGGCTGAATGAATGAATACTTCATGATCTATTGCTTGAAAATAATTTTCATAGCAAAGTTGAAATTAGACCCAGATTTTTCTAGAGCACAAGGCAGAGTATATTCCATGGCTGTCTGTAACCCCAGCCTGCAAGAGATAGTAGTTTTTACCGAATGTGTATTGGGTAGGTACTTACACAGCAGGTCTTGTCCTAAACGCTACTCAATGGCCCTGTTATCGGACCCATCTTTACTAATGAGGAAATGGATGCTGAGAGAGGTAGGGCAGCTTGCCCAACACCACACAGCAAGAACATCCTGGCTCTTCTGCTTCTGTGCATATCACCCCTCCCTCTTCCCACCCTCCACCAGTCTTCCTCCCTGGTCTGGCTCCTACTAGCTCTGCCGGCCCCAGGCTGGGCTCACCTCCATCTGCATAGGTCTCGGTGCCATAGCCATCCTGCAGGCCATTGTTCCAAGTGCCTTCGTACTTGGCACCGCTGCTGCTGCTCTGCCGAGTTCCATAGCGTCCCTTGAAGCCGTGCGTCCACTCGCCCTTGTAGAGCCAGCGCCCCTTGGTCTCTATGCCCAGCCCATGCCGTTTGCCTTGGCTCCAGTATCCCTCGAAGGTGTTCCCACTGGGCCAGGTGTAGACACCTGCCACTTCGAAGCCAAAGTTCCAGGAGCCCGAGTATTCGCCCTGACCCTTGGGGCCCGTGCACAGTCCATGTCCGTGGGCCTTTCCCCCCTCCCAGCCCCCGCAGTATGCCCCGCCATCATCAAAGTCAAAACGGCCCCCACTCATCTCATCTTAGCCCCTGAGAGCCTCACCGTCCTCCAGCCTCGGGGAGAGAGGGTGATGGCGGTGCCAACGATGCTCCAAGCACACTCAGGGCTGGGTGCCCCTGACTCACCACTGTGCCCCAGGAGGGAGAAAGCAAGATGCTACCAGAGGGTGAATGAGCCCAGGAGCCAAGTCAGCACTGGGTCGGCTGGTCAGTGCCATTCCCGGGAGGCCCCCACTCAACCAGCCAGAGGAAGGCTGCCAGTTGGGAAGGAAGCAGGAGGGAAAGATTCGAAGTCTCCATAGAGCGTCCCAAGTCTGGCTTCCCTGGAGTCAAAAGAAAAACGGAGTGATCCCTTTAAGAAGCACAGTGAAAGGGGTGGGGTGGAGGGTCCCCAGTCGGTTTTGAAAAGGAAATTCCTCCTTGGTGACAGCCCCCAGTCTGAGGCTGAATTCCTGCAGCCGGCAGGCACCCTCTCCACCCAGTGGGTGTGCAGGGCTCTGGATCTCCCCGCCGCTGCCCCGCCCCTCTCGATCCTGCCCTCCTCCTGGGACAGAAAGGTCAGTGTTGCCCTAACAAGGCCATTGGATTTCAGAAGCTGCTCCCAAAATAACCCCCTGGCCAGCCCAGCCTCCTTCAAAGCGGGAGGGGTGTTTCAAATTGGGCTAGTGCCTCAGACTCAGGGAGTAGCTGGAGGGGTGAGGAACGGCAGCTGAGAACTAAGTGCAGGCAGCTGGGGCAACTGGGGGGCTTTTCTTCCACCTAGGAAGGAGCTCCCTTCCATGCTAGGGGTCCCCTGAGTCTGTAGGAGGGGAAGCGGCAGAGGGGTCAGGGAAGGGAGGGGAGAGGAAAGGAGGACTAGCAGAACAGCCAGTCCTGGAACACTTAAAATCCCCCAGAGTGTGGAAGTTGGCAAATCTCAGCCCCCCATCACTCACATGCCCTAACAGGTCCTGGGGCTATACAGGCTGCCAGTCCTGTAAAGGAATCCGGTGACCTAAAGAGAAAGGAACGGGCCTGGTTTCACATATGTTTTTGAAAGCAGAGGAGGGAACTCAGGAAGAGAAGTGAGGTTCTGGAAACAGTCTGGAAGAGAGAAAACCTGAGTCCAGCGCTCATGCACAACCCCCATCCCTCTCCACAGCCCCGGGAAAACCCTGGAAAGAGTCTGCAGAAGGCACTGAACGCTCCCTGGCTCTCTCCTGAGAGCTGTCCTTCTCTATCTCTGAGAGAGTGTTGCTGGTTATTTGGAATGAGGTTGTCTACGCAATACTCCAGGACCGTGATTTTTTAAAAAAATATCACCTTTCCAAGTTTTCTTTTTCTCTGGTGTCCTCAAAGCTTGTGAGGCCAGACTTCAGAAAGCTCTTGGGACAGGGGCAGGAGTGAAGGGCCTGGGTGGAGTCCCAGCACTCAGGTTCCCACCAAGCTTCAGTGAAAGGGACAAATAAATCTCTGTGACATTGAAGCTGTGGCCAGGACTAATGATTGGAAATCCTAACTGAGCCCAAGGTTAAGAGGAACAGAGTAATTCTGGGAAAGGTAGGAGCCATCAAGAACAGAAAGCTGTTTTGTAGGGGAGCGGAGATGGAGAGATATGGGGGGGGGGGATAGAATCACTAAAACAAGTGCAGAAGGCACTTGAGGACTATTGGCCTATTATCTGACTTCAAACTTAATCTCACATGCTCCAAATCTCACAATGAATCAGGCTCCTTGAAGTCACTATGGAAGATTTGTTCTCGTTTCAGAAATGGACAGAAAATATTGTCTCCTTTCATCCCAGTGGACTCCCAGTTTTTCCTGGTTCCTTCGCTGTGAAAGAGCCCCTTCTGAGCCCACGTTTCACCCCCGGGCAGAAACAGATAGCCTCTGAGCTCACTATTGCTGGCTGTTTGCCCAGCGGATGGACAGAAAGCAGCAGTGGATAAAACCTGCATCGTCTGGGTCTGGACTCACCATCCGGCTGGGTGGACAGACTAAACTGCTTACGCAAATTCACTTTAAAAAAAAAAATTATTTTTTCAGTGTTTCAAGATGCATTGTTTATGCCCGCACCGAGGGGTCCATGCAATATGTGCCCTCAATACCCACCACCAGGCTCACCCGTCCCCCAGCCCCCTTCAAAAACTGTTTGTTTCTCAGAGTCCACCGTCTCTCATACTTCGTCTCCCTCTCAGATTTATCCCAGTTCACATTTCCTTTCCTTCTCTTAATGCCTCACTGCTGACCCAAGAGAGCTCTGCTTTTGCTGCTTCTCACGGAGGTCTCTGGAGAATCACGTTTCTTTCCAGCTTTGTGGAGAGGAGAGGAAAGCAACATCTCAAAGTGGAAGTTAGATATATGAGTTTGAATTGCCCACGTTCAGTACTCTTTGTAGTTAAATGCTGGGCAAATCACCATAATCCTGTTCTAAGGCTGGGTGGCTGTTTGGTCCTACTGAGCGGTTCCGTCTGATAAAATTTCGCCACTGTGCATCTAAGTTCAGGTGTTGAACTTAAAAACATGAACAGATTCCAGATTCCAGAGCTCCCCATGTCCCAAACCAATGAATAGATTGTTCCTGGAA
The DNA here is from genome assembly GCA_004023965.1 of Spilogale gracilis. NCBI lineage: Eukaryota > Metazoa > Chordata > Mammalia > Carnivora > Mephitidae > Spilogale > Spilogale gracilis. The sequence continues at coordinate 25,289 of PITA01009084.1, read as the reverse complement.
AAGGCTTGGGCAGTTGTATTCTTTTTTTTTTTTTCTTTTTTAAAAGATTTTATTTATTTGACAGAGAGAAACACAGAACGCAGCCAGAAAGGGAACACAAACAGGGGGAGTGAGAGAGGGAGAAGCAGGCTTCTCGCCGAGCAGGGAGCCCGATGTGGGACTCGATCCCGGGTCTGTGGGATCATGACCTGAGCAGAAGGCAGTCACTTAACCAGCTGAGCCACCCAGGTGCCACAGTTATATTCTTTTTAAAAGCTCCTCAGACGAATCTGAATCATTCCTGGTTAAGAACCACTGTATGTTTTCAAGTTAAGAAACTGTTTCTTAATAACATTTACATCTTCACAAATCTGTGTACCATAGGCTGTGTAGGGTAGGTAGTTGTGGAGTTAGATATGTGTTCAAATCCCAGTTCTGCCCTCACAAGGGATGACCCTGAACCAACTGTTATTTCCCTAAGCCACAAAGTCTTCAACTGTGTAAGTACTACCTCAAAGAGTTATTAGTACTCAGAGTAACAGTGTCTTCCTTATATAGTTGGGTAACTTAATACTGTAAAAAGGCTTGGAACTCACTAAACACCTAATCAATATTAGCTATTATTATTATGCTCACTTGATAAATTGCTCTTCAAACCAGAATGCTTAATAAGATAGTCACCAAAGAGGTCAGTCGGAATCATCCCCTAAATACCTTGACACCGAAGTATTCCTTACTCTTCACGATACATGTTTACTCAGGCATTGCCTTGTGGTTTTTCACTTTTTGAGCTGAAAACCTATACTATTGGTAAAGGGACACTTTGATTTCTTGAAAGCTGAAGTACATTTTTGGCCACATTTGGTACTGGCCTTAGGTGACCAGTGCTGAACTTTTCAATAGGCTTCTGCCTCTCCCCTTAAAGCAGTGCATTCCAGGGAAAGGGAGGCCTCTTGAGGCCATCTGTGCATTACAGCAGCTTTTCCTTAGGAAAACCCAGTTCCTTGGACAGAAGGGAATGAATTCTAAACTGCTTTTGAAGTTATCCCATTCTTGCTTTTTCCCAGGTCTTTGGTCTGTGGTTCTGTTCTTTGATCAGAGAGGGCAGTCACTTGCTTCCTCTGTTTCCTTCTCATTTCTCAGGGGTGGATCACTTCCTGGGGAGCCTGGGGGCTAGAGGAGGGGGGCAACCCAAAAAATCCAGAACAGAGAGAAGGCCTGCACATAGCAACCCACTGAAGACTCAGCTAAAGAAGCTGAGACAAGTTTTCTGGCTGGGTTAGGTGCCTTTGCACATGTGGGCTCTTTCTCCAAACTATGAGTTGTTTGAAGCAAGGATTATCGTCATTCCCAAAAAAAAAAAAAAAAAAAAAAAAACAAGAAAGCATACCAAGTGCCTGGCGCTCTGCTCACACTTGTATGCCCGGTGCCTGCACATAGTGAGTGCTCGCCTTTCCTTCTCTGCACCATTTGGCAGCTTACAAGTCCCTTCTTAAATTAAATGCTGTTTCACTTGACTGATAGGACTGCTATCTTGATTCTGTTCCCACCTCACCAGCTGCTCCTCCTACCTTGTCTTTGGCTGGTTCCTCTTCATTCTGCTGACCTACCATGGGAATAGCCCCAGAGCTTGGTCCTCTGTCTGGGTCTTTACTACATTAACTTTCTGCATGGTCTCCCTCCAGTCTGAGCCTTAAGTAACACCCATATCCTGACCACGCCTACATTTGGCTGTACCTCCCTACAGACCTTCAGTATAGGCCACCACCACCATCGCCACAGGGGGTCTCAGAAGGACTTCACACTTGGTAAGAGCAAAACCCGACTCCCAGCTTCTCTCCTATCTGCTCCTGCAGCCAACTTCCAGCTTCTGAAAACCTTTGGAGTCCTTAATTGCAGTTTTCCTCTCACACCCTGTATCCAATCCATCAGCAATTCCCCTCAGCTGTACCTCTAAAATAGTTCCAGAATACATCTTTTCCTCTGCACTGCCAAGTGTCCAAGCCACCAAAACCCACTGCCTGATTTACTGCAGTGACCTCCCAACTGCCTCCTTGCCTCCCCTTCTCCTGCTCTCCTCAGTCCACATAGAACAACCAGTGCTCTCCATAAAGGCCAGTCTGATATGCCTCGCCTCTCCTCCAAACCCCCCAAATGGTCCCTTACCTTATCTAGGACTCGCAGCCTTTAAAATGACCTGCAAGGCCTTCCATGACCTGCCTCTGCCCCATACTTCTGTGACCTTACCTGCTTCAAGCCACGCCAACATTCTTTGCTGTTTTGTCGTCAGGAATGCTCTGCCCCCAAATATCTACAAGACTCACTCCCTTTCTTTGGGTCTCAGCTCAAGTGTCACCAACTTTATCACAGAAGCTTCTCTGACTACCCCTCCGCCAAAAAAATCACTGTCCCCAGCCCCAGCCCTTAGGATCCTGGAATCCTCCTCTCTATATTGAATACAAGGATGTCATTCTGCTTGCTGTTTTCTTCCCAGCACTTGGTATGGTTGCACAGGCACTCCAGGAATATTTGCTGAATGAATGGGTGAATGAACGTTCTATGAACAGTTAATAAAGGCACATGTCAGGATGTTGCTTTTCAAAGTATCAGAGTAAAATTTCTCAATCCAAAATCTGAATCCACCTCTCAGGGTGCATTCAAGAAAGACTGGTTCAATAAATCACACTCACAAAAGGTCAAATGTTCCAGTGAGGGACACTCATATTAAAGTTGACCCAACTGAGTCTGAGCAGAGTAATTTTTAGCTTCAAGATTCATGTTTTGACTGAAATATAAATACTTAAAACTTATTCCCATGGATCTGGAATGCTTAGCTTTCACCCAAGTTCAGATTTCTTCAACCGGTTACTCAGCTAGAACTCTGTTCTGAAACCCCTACTCATGACAACTTTTGTTTGAAAGGAAGGCGCGTCTTTCTTCTCTGATGACTGTTTTGATAGCATACAGAATCAAGTAAATAACCAGCCTGCAGGACTCAGAAGCTAAAAAGGACTTAAATAACTGAGGAACCATCTTTATTCGAGCCCAAATTGCTCCACTCTTGCCAGTACAAAAGGTAAAGCAAGACACAGGTTGTAGAGATAAAGGGGAGGGTGGTAGATGCCTTCGCAGTAGAAATTCTCATGGCCTCATCAGTGGTTCTTAAAAGTATGCTCTGGGGATCTACTGTTTCGGGGGATCTGTGAGGTCAAAACTATTGTCATGATATTAACATATCATCTGCCCTTTTCATGTTCTTTCTCCCACAAGTATACAGAATTTTCTAGAGGTCACACGACATGCAATGTTCACAAGAGGTTGAATGCAGAAGCAGATATGAGATCTAGTTGTCTTCTATTAAGGTAAACATTAAAGAAATATGCAAAACTAAAACATCGCCACTCTTTTCACTAAAATATTAATTCAAGTAAAAATGTTAACATGTAATAAAATCAAGTAATACATATTTTTAAAATTTCTTAGTTTTAATTTTTAATATGGTAAATATTTATATAAGCATAACCCACAAAAACAAAAGCTCTTTGGCATCCTTAATTTGTAAATGAGTCGTGAAACCAAAGGTTTCACAACTGTTGCCTTCAGTATACGCAATAGCATTCCTTCTGCTAGCATTAAGGAATCTCTCCGCTTCCAGATGATGGCAAGGTATTGTGCTCCCTTGCTCAAAGCCTTCAGATGTCACTAAATCCACACTCAACTAGTAACTAGCACAGATCTCCCACTAATGTTTAGGGCTTTTCCAAGGAATACCCTTCCCACCTCTCCTAAGTACAAATCACATTATGTGTGAAGCCCAGAGCCCACTGTCATGAACCAATTCCAGTCAGTGGGAATTTCTTAGTAAAGAATAAAACTTATTTTATAATCTAAATAAAAGTTAAACAAACTTTCTGTTAACATGATGATAAAATGGCTAGAATAAAATGATAAAATTTTCACTGAATTTGATTTGAGGGGAATGCTTAGGATGCTGCTCTGAATTATATGTTATGCAGGGCACCTGGGTGGCTCCGTGGGTTTAAAGCCTCTGCTTTCAGCTCAGGTCATGATCTCAGGGTCCTGGGATCGAGCCCCGCATCGGGCTCTCTGCTCAGCATGCAGCCTGCTTCCTCCTCTCCCTCTGTCTGCCTCTCTGCCTGCTTGTGATCTCTGTTAAAAACATACATAAAGTCTTTTTTTAAAAAATGTTATGTAGTATGTGTAAAATTCACTTCGGAGCCACCTGAAAAAGATAGGGATTTATCCTCTAGCCGAAACTGAGAAGAGATTTTTTTTTTTTCCTGCACCAAACTTTGGAGTAATTTTTGGATGGCCAACCAGAAACACAAGATGGTACGTATATAAAATTCATTTTGGGTTGGCTGGGGTACAGGAAGGCAGTGCAAAGAGATAATATCCATCCAGAACATTTGAAACTGAGGTATGAAATCTACGACTAAAACATGCCACATATGTTAAAATCCCACAGATGGAGAAGATGCACGCTAGTTTCAAATATCACACCCCCTCTTTCCAGGTGAAGGAGCCCGCCCCAAGCTGCTTCTTACCTGAGAAACTTCACAAAACATACCCTCATGTACCAAGTGCCAGCAGGGTTTTATCTGGCGATGGTTAATGATTCTCTCAAACAATATAGGGCAGGCCAGCTAGTTTATTCATATTGAATCTAAACCTTAGACCCCTGCCTTAACAATAACATAAGGAACCCTGAAAGACACAATAAACTTGTGTTAAATCAAAGACAGTTTAAATCAGCCATGTAACTTCTAAGATTCTGGGCTGGCAACTATAGCATGACCAGTGTTCAGTCCAGTTACAAAACGTTCCATTTTCCTGGGCCAATGAATCTCAAACAGATCTGGAAAGCACGCAGCTTTACAAAGCCCCTTTACCACATACCCGTTGCTACCAGTCAAGTAATGATGGTTTCTTCATCTCCCAGATACTTTCCTAAAGAGGGATTTTCCTTTGATCTGCTCACCTTGGTGCGTATGTAAGAACGCATAGAGTAAGTTTAAAGAACGAAGATGAACGGAGATGTGAAGAAAAGTTTTTATTGCAAGCACAGTGAGCAGAAGGAGACGTCTTCTCACATAACGTGGCCGTAAGGTCTGCCATTAACTAAATTTCTCTGACAACCCTTCATTGGTTTAAAGCATATCACTTAGCTTCTTGCTATCAGGTGTACATCATCTCTGCCATGTGGGACATTTTCTTGGGAATATACAAGTAATATTCCATGTAGCCTGACAGGTCCTCAATGGTCACATCATCCACATAGACTCGAGCTTGCTCAGAACAGGAACGGGGGGAGCCAGACAGAGTTCTGGTGTGTAGCGACTGAGAGTAGTCCTCAAGCATGGATCTTCTTTCTGGGGCCAAAGGAGGGACACTCTGCAGGCCTGAAAAGGAATACACTTCCATATCATGCCATCTCTTACACTGGCACTCCTTGCCTATGCATGCACACGGCATGCCCTGGTTTAGCTTGGAAACGGACTGAAAGTCAGAGAGATCATTGGCCTTGAGACTTGCTTGGGAGACTTGGGTAGCATCAGAGGAGTCTTCCTTCTTACTCTCTGATGGGAGCCTGGGAACCGAGGTTCTCAAAGGCTCAACGACTGCCCCTGTGTGATTAGTATCGAGAGAAGTAGAGCATTCTCCTGCAGTGAACTCTTTAGGGGTGGAAATTCCCAGCCCACTGCTGCTATCGGGGGAGTCAGTCTGGCTTTTGTGCTTGAGCTGGCTGCTGGAAGAAGAAGCTATTGTACTGCAATGTATAAACTTTGGAGGATGAAGGACGGGAGACTTAGAACGTCGACGACGCTGGGTTCTCACTGCTCCTCGTGAAGACTTCCTTGTAGACCTAAGAGGAAAACAGTGCACAAAAAGATGTTGGGACATGCAGCTCTCCTTAACAGATTCTTTGTGATAGCTGGATATTAACTTCTTCTCCTCTTGAGTCTGAGGTTCTAAGTTTCCCCCAAAGAGATGTGCCTACCTCCGTTTTCAAGCTGCCTAAGGCTGCATCTCAAAAACTTCAACATCTTCTTATTAGCAAGCTATAGAAACAGGAGAGGTAAAGGGTAGTTTTTAATGGCATTTCTTGGGCCAAACATTGGGTGCAGAACACTTCCCTGTCCCAACCCTTAGCCTGGGAACTTTCAGCTATTGGGTCTGGAAAAGCTCCCGCCCCAAACCACTTGAAGCTGTAAAGCCCAACTGTTGTGCTCCGTGCGCTGAACACAGCAGCTTCCACACCACTGTGTGCAGCTGATGATGCAAATGGCCACTATGCCATGATGTCATGACCACACAGAGCAGAGACTTAAGATTCATTTCTACCACTGGTAACAGCTGACGAATAAATTTAGACTCCCTCAAGTTTACAGATGTCGGGAATCAGTAGATGCTCTACATAACTTTAAATAAAATTTTTAAATAGCTGAGCAATGGGAAAACGAAAAAAAAGAGACTCAAAACTGCAAACAGAACCTTAAAAAAAAAAAAAGGTATCTGAAAATTAAATGGCTGAGTCAAACAGTAGAATAGAGTTAAGGAAAGAAATACTGAACTGGAAGATAAATCTGAATCATTTCTAACAGAATTCAGCCATTTGTAGTTTTGTGGGTCAAAACTGGCTGTTTTCATACAGCCCCGGGATACTGCTCCTGTGGACTCGCACTGTGAGCTACAGAGACCAGGCAGGGTATCCCCCTTTACCCGGTTCTCTACTTCCTGTGCCTGCCTTCCTGGCCAGATGTGTCACACCACTGCCAAGGTCCTATGCTGGTGCCATCTACATGTTGGGCCTCTGCTGTCAGCAACTGCCAGCACCTGAGAGGTAGAATTTCAGTTCAAGAGTCTGCCTTATGCAGGGCTCTCTGGAGGAAAGAAGGGCATGCCAGAATCTGGGTGCCACATGGGCAACAGGGTAAAACTGATTCCAGTACTGCCACCCATCCCTCCACCCCACCCAGCTAATCATTTCACCCTGAAACTAAGCAAATGAACACAAAGCATGTCCACCAGCCAGGATGCTGCACATTAGGCAAATGGGGCAGGGCAGGAATTTTCTCATTTATATACGTACCTACATAGTATCCTTGAATCTCACCTCTTGGCCTCCAAACCCTAAAATATTTACTATCTGGCTCTTACCAAAAAAGTCAGCCTACTCCTGACCTCCTCCTTCTCTACTGAACTTGGAAGAGACTTGGAAAAACGTAAAGAAAGTTAAAAAAAAATATGTAAGAGTAAAAAATCTGGAATTTCCCAAGAAAGGCTATAGAGCAATGGAGGGATGGAGGGCAAGTGAATTTTGAAGAGCTAAGGGCTGAGAAATTTTCTGAATTGATGAAAGAGATCTACAGATATAGGCAGCACTCTGAAACAGGACAAATAAAGAGGAATCCACATCTAGATCCACTGTAGCAAAACCATAGATTCCCCAAAACTGGAACATCTTAAAAGCAGCCAGAGACTAGACAGATTATTCCCAAAAAGAGGAACACTAAGATTGAAGGTAGACTTTTCAACGTCAATAACAAAGCCAGAAGACATTGTCTTCCAGGGTATGAGGAAGTAACTCAATCTAGAAGTAGGACTTCTGGCATATCAAATCAGGTGTATCTTTCAAGAACAAGGACGAAACAGAAGACATTTTCAGATAAATCAAAGTATATTTACCAACAGAACACGATGTTATATAAGGAGGGGGCACACCACTGAAATTCATTCTATGGGGAGTTCTACAAGAGACCCTGTTTACTAACAGACCTTTGTTAAAGGAATTTCTGAAGAAAGTACGTTAGGAAGAAAGAAAGGGAAGGTATCCCATATGGAAGGTCTGAGATGCAAGAATGGTGAACAAAGAAACTGTAAATGAGATAAACAAACACTGTTAAACAGTGAAATAAAACCTACTTGTCAGATTAAAAGGAAGCAAGAAAACTAAAACACTGGGCAACTACCCATGGAAGTCAGGAGGTCAGAGTGAAAAGACTGTACAGAGGGTTAAAACATAGCTGATATGTGAACAAGAAGGGTTTGAACTGTGTGGGCCGCTTACACGCGTGGATTTTCTACTATTTTTCACTTCTAACCCATGTGTTGTTCAAGGATCACTGGAATAACTTTGTCTTTGCTAATAAACACGTATGGTGGAATTTCAAGGCTAACTATTATAAAGAACAGAAACACAGCATATAGTTTCCAAGCCAGTAGAAGGAAAAGTAGTGGTTGGGGAAAAAAAACCGTTTCAAATAATTTTTTAAAAGGAGGGGAGAAGAGGGAAGGTCGGAAGAGTAAAAAAACAAAAAACAAAAACAAAGAGGTAGAACACACAGCATGAAGTAAAATGGCAGAAACAAGTATAAATGTATCAATCAATAACCAAAATAAATATAAATACACTGAACTCAGTTTTAAAAGAACAGAATGGGGCGCCTGGGTGGCTCAGTGGGTTAAAGTCCCTGCCTTCGGCTCAGGTCATGATTTGAGGGTCCTGGGATCGAGGTCCACGGCGGGCTCTCTGCTCAGCAGGGGGCCTGCTTCCTCCTCTCTCTCTGCCTGCCTCTCTGCCTACTTGTGATCTCTCTCTCTCTCTGTGTCAAATAAATAAATAAATAATCTAAAAAAACAAAACAAAAAAACCCCAGAATGAATAAAACAAAATAAGCCATATTTAGAGATCCATATAAAATTTTAAAACACACAATGGTTGAAAATAAAAGATAAAAAATGATACAATGGGCAAAGTCCAACCAAAAGCCAACTGGATTAACTATATTAATTCTGGAAAAAATAGACTTTAAGACAATAGCCATTACGAGGAATTAAGAGTGTCACCTACATCATTAAAAATCTCAATTCACCAGGGAGAAAACATTCTAAACTGGTATGAATCTAGACTGGACTGTATAAACCTAACAAAATGGCTTCAAATTACATAAAATAAAAATATAGAACGTCAGGGGAAAATAGACAAATTCACACCCATATGGAAGATTTCAACATACATCTTTCAATTATTAACAGATTGAAAAAATTATTGAAAAATTATTCAAATAACACATTTAAAAGCTTGATTTAATGGACATAAAAGAAACCCAAGAATGATTAGAAAAGACTCATTCTTCTCAAACACACATTGGACATATATAAAAACTGACTATGAACCAAGCCACATAGCAAATCTTAGCATATCCTCCATTGAGAAGAATGGTTCATCTCTAATCATTGGGTTTGGGGCTCTGTATTTACCATACTCTCCTGGATACTCAGGAAAGTCCATTACTAATGTAAAGTATTAGGAGAAAAACCACCTGCAGTAAGTAGCTCTTACCCGTGCCAGCTGTCTTTAGATGCACATGCGCTTTTCGGTTTGTTATCCTCTGCTGCAGTTCTGACCGAAGCTCGGATGCTTGTGCCTTCTCCAACAGACAGAGACGCCATGGACCTGAAGAAAACACTGAAGTTTACTGCTTTCAGAAAACTGAAAGGAGAACTTAATGCTTTCACCAACTCAAACATCTTTATTAACACCTTTGTTATTTGAGTTTCTCAAAAAATTGCTCACCTTTTAGAGTAAAGTTCCCTCTAAAACCAATTTTAGGGGATCCCTAAAAGCCCATGGTTACAGAATCATAAGCCAAAGAGTGATTCTTAAGTATGACTGGCAGCAGGATATAAATAGACTTTAAGGCTGTTTATCTGGGGCAGGTAAGGCCTTATGTCCACAAAGAACCCTAATGGCACTGACCACTTATTTTATGCAGGCAAATAAGAGCCACGAGAACTAAGCTAAAGAGTAAAAACTTCAGGAGATTCACTCTAACTTGAAAGGGAGTATTTTTGACAACTAATAAACTTGAAATATTACTTCAAATTAAATGTTTGCAATTTAAAATTACAGAAGTAATATGGGTTCCCAGTAAACCCATATTACTTACTTCTGTAACACACATTATATAACTAATGATATACCTAGTCAATGGAATATTAGGAATTTATTAAAAATTAAGTGTACAAAGAAGCTGAATGACACAACAATGCTTATAACATAACATTAAGAGAAAACAGCATTAGATAAACAACTATACATATATTATAATCTCAACTATGTCAAAAAAACTGGTGTTAAGTACAGATGGTCTAGATTGTTAACAGCAGTTATGGTAAATTGAGATTTTTACTTCTTTTTTGTTTCTGTGAATTTTTCTATAATAAGAATATATTATTTTATAGTCAGATAAAAATGATTAAGTTGTTTTCTAATAAGTATATAGAGATTTATCCTGATAAGACAAATACCATCAGGAATCGAAACCTGTTGAACAGGATCATGTTAAATTCCTGGCAAGGCTTGGTTAGTTTATGAGTCAGGACCTCAGATGTCCCCTTTGTAAATCAGCAACAATATGAAACAATTAGAACCATATGATACATTACACAAGTCTTATTCTGCTTAGTCATGGTAATGACTCACCCCCTCTATTTTTATTTGGTTTTCTCAAATGCTCTCCACTGCTCCTTCCCTTTCTATAACTTTACTCCAAGCAGATCACATACTATCTGACCATAGGTTGTATGGTGAGGTATTAAATATTCAAAGGTGGTGTTGTTTTAAATGTTCCAGGTAATTTTTAGGGGTATTGAAATAGCTTAATTTTATGTTCCAACTTCCTAAAATACCAGGAAAGAAATCCATGTATGAAGAGTTACTCATATGAATTTATATATGTTAAGGAATTTATATGCATATGTAATGTGAGTATACATTCCTAGCATTTTCCTGATTAAAAAAAAATATTTCTATACCAGAAATCACAAGGGAATGTAACCATAGTCTGGAACTATCTATTTCTCTGCTTTGTTTTTATTTCCCACAATGACTTAAAAATTACTATCAATTTAAATGGCAAAATAACCACATCAGAAAAGCCACTAGGAAGAGAAAGATACTTATTTGAAGTACCATTGAAGCAAATAGCACCATTAACAGTTCTTGTGCAAACCCATTAGTATAAATCTTCTCACCTGGTAGGCCAAAAATAAACAAATACATGCAACATACATACATAAAACTAGCAATGAACAGCTGTAACGACAACTAATTTTTACTGTGTGCCAACAACTGTGTGCAACTCTTCATGTTATCTTTAAGGTGTCATATAAAGGAATGGTTAAGAGCACAGGTTCTGGAGGCAAGTTGGGTTCAAATCCTTACTCTACCACTTCTCATCAATGTGACCTTTAGCAAGTGACTCAATTCATCTGTAGCTCATCCATTAACCGGAGTAACTACAGTATCTATCTTCTAAATTGGTAGTGAGGATTAAATAATGTGTATAGATACTTACACCAGTGTCTAGGGCACAGAAAGTGAGTAATAAATCTCCATGACTATTACTTGTTGTTAAGTGCTCTACTCTGAGCTTCTAGGGTTTATATTCCATTCATGAAAAGAAATTCCTATATCTATCAAAGGTTTGAGATTTCTTCTGGACTAGGGTGAAGAATGGGGATGAAAAGAGTCACACACAGAACATTTTGCAATGGGCGAAATATTAACATTCAGACAGCAGCTGGTCTGCAGGTGCTCTAATTAGTTTGGCTAAAGGGTCCAAGATTATTGATCTCAGTGACAGAACCCTAATGAATACAGGTTTCCATAGTGATAGACTCAGCAATCAGAGCATATGAAATTGAGAATGTCTGTGGATTTCTATGGAGCCAATTCACTTCTAAGGAAAAACACTGTGATTCCCTACAGGAAATTCCTGATGGGACACTGCTTGATAATTTTGATTCAAGAACGAGGTGGAGAACCCTCCTCAAAACTAAGGAAAACCAGAATATCCAACTTGGGAGTTGAAATGAGCTGCTACTTTTCAAAACTGAACATTAAGAGTTTCTTTTATAAGTAAAATAATACTGTGCAAAATTTTGTAGAATGTCACATTATTAACATTTTAATCTTTTATGAATAATGAGAAATTTTAGGAGTGAATGAGAACTTCTTCAGTGGAAAAGACTATTTAAATCTAGTAAACAATTCCCAAATAATATATTACATATAATTACCCTGATGCATCCACTCTTAATTTCTTGAAAGCAGTTTGTAGACTCTCCTCCTCTCCATCCTTGGCTTCAGATTTCATTGTGAAAGTTTTTACACTACTATGGATGTTGCCGTGAATACTAAAAAATAAAATAACAATAAAATGAGCAAAGTGACAGGTAGGTTCAAAGTATACCTTTTGTTAAAAATCTATATTCCTGATATCATTACTACTTGTTAGGAGGAAAAAAAGCAAATTTGTACTTCTAAAAGGAATTTTCAGTGTAGACAATTGGGGACCGTAGGTTTTATTTCTTAAGAAAAGAAATGAAATGATACAGAAACATGTATTTATTAGAACAGATTTTTTTATTCAAGTATAGTTGACATGTTGTATTAGTTTCAGATGCATAAAATAATGATTCAACAATTCTGTATCTTACTCAATTATTATGACAGAATTTAAACTGTCCAAATACTTGATGCCAATATCCTATTACACAGCTTTGGAAACTAGATCACTTGAAATCTATGTGTAAGTATACTTTTTAACAGGGGGTAAAAATTTGTCCAGTCGTAGAGGTATAGAAACCTATAGAGAGAAGGACCTTTGCACCAAAAATAAAAGGAAAAAGCTCAACCTACATCATTCTGATCCTTTAAAATAATAGTGAGTATTTCTGTAGTCCAACCCTAACAATTCTCGTTAAGTATAACTTCATGACACATGATAGCTTTCTCTAAAGCAATCCTGACCCAGATATCCATATTCATATAAATATTCATACTCAGATATCAAGATGTTTTTACCATTGTTAAAGCATGATTACAAATATGTTTCAATGATTACTGATTATTCCACGCTCTTACCAATAAGGCTGATACCTCCATTTTTTAGTTTTGAATTATTTTAATTATTATACAAGAAAGAATAAATGAACTACGCATACAACTTGAAAAGGTATATAAAACAAACTCTGCCAAAAGTAGAAAGTGGAAAGTAAAAAAATATACAAATTATTTTTCTGGAGATACACCTTTAAATGATCTCCACTTAATTAACCAGTTTGATTAATAAAACTTCTCCATTCTTCCACCTTGGTTTTTATATTTAAATAAAGAAAAGGGGAAGAGGGGCCAAGCATAGCAGCAAGAAACACAAAAGAGAAGCAGAGAAGTCTGTCATTTAAATCTTCTGAAATCTAATTTCCTGATTTTTTTCACTAAGGTAATAAATTAGTTAACATCAAGTCTGAACAAAAGCAAGTTATCTATGAACATCTCACAGGGCCACGGAAAGAAAAAAGGTAAAACAAAAAACAGAAGATGGTGGATTTGCAGAGCAAAGGATTAACTTTACCTTTTCCTTATTTCTAACTTGCTAACCCCATCTAACCCCCTTCCCCCCCCACCCCCCAGGCACTCTCAGAAGGAGCAGTGCCTCTCTATGGACCCTTGTAACTCCTCTGATTCCTTATCTGCTCATTTCTCAGGGGAGAGTTTGAGGTTATTGTGAGACCTCTAATATTCCAAAGGTCAGAGTGTCATAATATGTTTGATATAATGTAATCATAGTGTACCACTGGTAGAATAAAGAGCAAGGAATTAACACTTTTCGTTTCATTTATTTATTTACTTACATGTAGAAGAAGGTATTTTAGACAGATCTCTCTGGCCAACATTGAAAAGTCTCCAAAGAATTCAGCTAGCTTTTACTGCAACTTCTTAAATCAAAAAATTTGAACACACTCTCCACATACATCTTGCTGGTTTATTTAACCAGTACCTGAACTTGAGGAAACATTATTAATTCCGTATTTTGCTAGTCTGTAATGCTTTTGGATTTAGAGGGGGATCCTCCCCCAGATACACATTAATGTCCTATATATCTGGGGAGAGAGGTGAGCAAAGATCACATATCCTGATATTTTTGAAGCTCCACAGTACCTAAAGAATGCTACTATAAATTATAAACAAATTCTTCCTGCTGACAGAACGACATTAAAGTTTGGCTTATAGTTTTCCTCAATTACTTTATGACCAGTCAAATGCTCACCCTATTTGCCCTTACAGAGTTAAACAATATGAAGACAGTCTCCCCATCCCTGAAGACCCCACACAAACCCTTTTCCGGGACTCTCTGGAAATCAGTACACATAACATCTAAATATACACTGCTGAATCCTGGAGGCAGAAATTCATTCCATCCACGAATATTTACAGAATTCCTACCATGTGCTTTAGCACTGGACTGGATGTTAGGGATAGAAGGATAAACGTGACATACACTAGGACTGTGAACCCTAGTCCTGTAAGAACTGGAATCTCATCCCTGCCCTAACACTGTGTTAAGAAGCTTTTGCACCCACAGATGTAATTTTTTTTTAAAAGATTTTATTTACTTGACAGAGAGAAACACAGCCAGAGAGGGAAACAAGCAGGGGGAGTGAGAGAGGGAGAAGCAGGCCTCCTGATGAGTAGGGAGCCCGATGTGGGACTCGATCCAGGGTCTCCGGGATCATGACCTGGGCCGAAAGCAGTTGCTTAACCAACTGAGCCACCCAGGCGCCCCCACAGATGTAATTTTTAATTATATAGTCCTAACTTTATTGCACTGTAGGTGACCTCTACATGTTTATACCAATTTAGTTAACATTCTTGTTGACACACTAAAAGATCTATTATTTGAAAACCAAAAGAGGCCAAAATAAAAACTGGCTACAAAGTAAAACTTTAGGAATGAAGTTCTGTCTAAACTATTTTCAGACTTTCAATATTCTGATTACGCACCTTTTCCCTCTGTTATATTAACTCAAAGCAAAAGGGAGTTTTAGACATGACCTTAAGAGCTAAATCAGAGCATGTTTGTAATGAATTACACCGGCTTATTATGCTCTTCTGTATTCCTAGCTTCCCATTCACTCAAATCAAGAGCTGTACAACTAACTCCCAGAAACATATAACTGGTTTGCCCTTTTTCATTAATATTAAATTTGTGAAAACATTTCTTGCCATTTTCACTGCAATGACTTCGTGAAAATGGAACAATTCCCAAAGAGATCAAAATTTAAAGGCCTAGTAGAAGTTACTTTGTATTGTTTTAAGTTAAATCACAAGGAGCAATTTAACTTTGCCTCGGATTTTCCCAATCTTTCAAAAATGACAAGTAAAATTCTAATAAGTTCCTCCATCAAAAGGGCAAATTCCCGTTTTTCTCTGAGTTTCAACGCATAGCATGTGTCACAATCTTATTTACATCTTGTAGTTTTAATCATGACTTCTTTTAATCTCAAGCCTAGATCCAAATTTCCAGGACCCTGAAAAGACCTGAGATCGATCAATAAAGGATCCCCGCGTAAGCGCTGTCATCACAATGTTAAAGATTTAGAAACTTTCCCAGCCTCCCAGGAAGCGCGGAGTGCGGGGGGAAAAAAATGTGCTGCAACAAGTCTAGGTTGAAACTATCGGCCCCCAGACCAAAACACATTCACATCTCTCTCTACACACTCTCTCAGCCACTACGTTTTCGATGTAGAGCTAAAGCACGGTGTTAATGCTGTCCCCCCAAGAATCTGGATCAGTCGCGATTAAATGATATCAGGGGAAGAGGTCAGACAGGGGAGGGGGGAGCTGTTTAAGGCCTCAGCTCTGCCCGCCCGGGGTCTCCAGCTGGAAAGGTGCTTCTGCTGGATGCTCCCCGGACCAGAATGAGAGGGTGGAGTCGTGCCAAGGCGCAAGGGATGCAGGAGAAGCCGGGAGCGGAGGCGAAGAGGCAGCCAAAGAGGCTGGGGCTCGGAAACAAGCGGGAAAGGGCGGGAAGGGGCAAAGGGCGGCCAAGGCAGGCAAAAAGGGGAAGCTACAGCCGGGCGGGAGCGGGCGGAGGGGCGGGAGCGGGCGGAGGGGCGGGACGCCGCGGAGACCGCGGGGCGCGGGCAGGGGAAAGAGAGCGGAGCTTGGGCCGACTCAGGCCGCGGCTGCCGAGGGGGCGCGGAGAGGCCCAGGCCCGGCCCGGCCCAGGCAGTCAGCGCTGGAGGAACAACGCGACAAGAGGCGGGCGGGCCCAGGAGAAGCCGTCCGAGAGCAGGCCGGACCGGCAGGCCGAAACGCGACGCCGCGGCCCCTCCGCGTCACGTCAAAGCACTCACCTCCTCGCAGCTGGGGCGCTCCGGGAATCCAGTCCCGTCAGTTCAGATCGTCTCTCCCCGATCGCGGCTCCTGACTGACCCGGATCCAAACCCGCGGAGGGGCCAGCCCGCGCCTCCCGAGTCGCACTGAGCCTGCGTCACTCAGCCACGCGCCCCGCCCCCTGCTCATGCTCCTCCCACCCCAGTGACTCGGCCGCGCGGCAGGCGGTGGCTGCGCAGGCGCGGGGCACAGGCCTTGCCTCTCAAAAGTCCTGTACCCGCCCTTCTCGGAAGCACGTGCGTCTGCGTCATTTCCTGTTATTCTCCTGGCTTAATCCTTGGTTCCGCGGGGGCTCGCTGGGGATCGGTGTTTGGGGCGTGTCCGCTTCCTCTCTGTCAGGTGAGTGAGTAGGCGCTCTCCTTCGCGGTCACCCAGCCGCCTCACTTCCCAAGGTCTTCCTGGGCCTGGTGCTAGCCCTGGAGTCGCCATAGCAACGGAAATTCGGGGACCGTGGCCGGGTTGGGGGAATATTTGCGGCACCGGAACCCCGCTGAGCTCTTGGCCCGAGTCTCCCCGACGCGAGGGCACCAGACGACCCGCAACGTCTCCAGAGCTCAGATGCTAGCCCTCGTCTTCTGGCCTGCGGAGAAGCGGGGGAGGTTATCAATCACGGCCGAGGCCATCAATGTGAGGCCGGAATTGGAATGGCTATAATGCTTGTTTGACCTGAAACGGCTGCTTTTACTTGTCTGGGCCACAGCTTCTCCAACTGTTAAATAAGGAAGTGGACTATATCAGCGAATCTCGTTTTTTTTCAGGCACGGACTCCTGGAAAATCTAGTGAGAACTCGACCTCGACGGAGAAAGACACATACGCACTAAATTTTGCAAAAAGGTTTATGGGACAGTTCAGCTAACTAGGTGATCTTTCTATTTGTATGACTTTTAAGGGATCTTTCTATTTGTATGACTGACAGTTGCTCAGATGAAGGACAGAGAACCCGTGATGTGTGCAACAGTTGCAACCTCCCCCACACCCCCCATCCCCGCCTGTGTTAAACGTTTGCATTTCTCCGAGCTTTGTGGAAAAAATAGCTTTCTTTAATAAAATTGGCTACCGTTGGTTCTGGCCCAACACTAGGGGGCAGGGTCAGTTACCTGAGCCAAAACTGGGCCATCCCACCCGCACCGCCTGATACTTAGGTATAGTCACCTAACTAGATAGGCTGCTGGAAATAGTTTAGTCTGTCCAACTTAACTACAGCCAGACCTTGGAATGCCTGACCCATATCTGGGAATGGAATCTACAGGTCAATGTATAAGGATGTTAAACATAAAGCATGTAGTGGGCTGTGGGTAAAACATTTTAAGTTCTTTTTGTTTTTACCAAAGCCTCATTAACTGACAAGGGATGGAAAAAAATCTGTTAAATGTGAAATTCTAACATCAAACCTAATAATGGTAATAATAATGGCTACCTGCTACTATGCGGAAGCAATGTGCAAGTTCTTTCATTTAATATTCTTGTGACTTTATACATTTTACAGATGAGGATACTTGGGATTCAGATGTTAGATCCCTTATTCTAGCTCCCTTTGTCCTATCACCCTGTGTTAGTAAGTGACTGAGTCAAGATTTAATCTGTCTCAAAAGCCTGTTCATCCACTGCTACCCATTCCTCAACATCTCTTAGAAAAGAGTAAAAAAGAGGAAACTATGGCACATTTTTTCCTCAGGAATTACAAAGTGAGTTGCATCAAGACTAAATATGTGTTATTAAGCTGTCATTTGAAAATACTGCTTCAGATAAAACTCCACATACTTGAAGGCAAGGACTGTAGATCAGTCATGAATCCCCGAAGCCCAACAATACCTGGAGGTTAGTAGGTGCTCTATACAGTTCTGGTGAAATCTTAATTCTACCTTATTTCTTTCCATTATGGCATTAAATGCTAACAGCCAAAAATGTTTTAAGTGTTTCATGTAAGCATATCTCCATCATAAAGTCATTTGCTTTCTGTGAAGGTGGCTCATTACTCAGGGAGTATTTGGCAGGCAGGAACCTCTGGGGAATACCTCCAAAGTCCGTTAACTCACACCACCTGCTGTGGCCTAAAATTTCAAGCTATCACAGACCGGCCTGGCTCACTGTGTGGTACCTCATGACAGAAAGAGATAGAGAAGGTACAAAACATGTGATCTGAGGGAACAAAAAGTCAGCTATGTCTCCTGTATTAGCAGTCCAGGGAGGGTCTTTCCAGCCATGGAAGAAGCCCTGAACTTATGTGCAGACTATGTATTTAGGAAATTGGCTAGGTATTAACTTCATGCATGTATTTCATTAGAAAGCTATGGTAGCTCTAAATTCCATTCAGCAGTGCTTCCTGTTTTATGTATCTTATAACTGATTGAATAGAGGAGACTTCATTTCATCAAATTATATTGCAAAAACAATCACTATACATAGAAAGATAACTTTGATTTTAAAAAATATCTTTGGAGAAGGCAAGTTCAAGCCTTCAAAAAAATTTATTTTCCCAATCATGTGGCTGCCATCCTATCAGCTGGTAATCTGGAATAGTCGCATAAGGTACTTTAAGGCTCAAATACATTATTCCTTACCTTGGTACAGTTTGTTTTTTTTTTAAGAAACTAAATATTGGGGCGCCTCGGTGGCTCAGTTGGTTAAGCGACTGCCTTCGGCTTAGGTCATGTTCTTGGAGACCCGGGATCGAGTCCCACATCAGGCTTCCCGCTGAGCAGGGAGCCGGATGCAGGGCTCGATCCTGGGACTCTGGGATCGTGACCTGAGCCGAAGGCAGACGCTTAATGACTGAACCACCCAGGCATTCCTAGTTAAATATTTTTAATCCCCCACCATTATCCTGTTATGAAATACTTCTGTTATCAAAGCAGTGCAGTAGTGGGGAGTAAATGTGTGGTATCCTTTTGGAAGTCTGGGAGAGGGAAGAGAGCTGTGTCCTAGTCTCCGCTGTGGGAATGCAGTGTGCCAGGTTGCCCAGTATGTTCTCAGTTCCTACTCTTCTTTCTACAGACTTCTGTGAATACCAGCTGCTTGCCCAGTGCTGTGTATAAGAAGAGGCACAGGGTGCCCTGTGGGCACCCAGGAGGGTTGCCTAGCCCGGCCTGGAGGTGCAGGGGGATGTCTCAGACAAGGCTTCCTGGAGAAGGTTCTGTCTAAACCTAAAAGTCAGACATTGACCTGGGAAGTGGGAAAGGACAAGGATGAGACTGTAGAGAGCCCAAGCCAACTCAAGGAGAGAGTTGTGTTAAAAAGCTTGCATTTTGTCTGTAAGCAAAATAGTGATAGACCAGTGGGCCATTTCTGTCATTCTGGCAGCCTCTTAGAAAGTAGGTGAGGAAGGAGGGTAATGTAAGAAAGACCAGTTCAAAGACATTTGAATTAATTTAAATGAAGATGAAGATTGGAGCTGGAACACTGGCTGAAGCGGGCAGGGTCCGGGGTGGAGGGGTGGGGTCCGTACCTAAGAGGCCACAGCATCTAAGATTAGTGGGACTTGGCTCTGCATGCTGGGCAGAGAGATGTCTGGCCTGAGTGAATGAGTGGCCAGTAGGTGGCACCATTCACTAGGGAGGAAAATCCAGGAAGCCAGTAGTTTGGGGAATTGGGGAATTTACTTTTGGGCATCAGGAGTTTGAAGTGCAGGTGATAGCAGGAATCCCATCATGAAGGATCTTCATCTTAGAGACCATATCAGGGGGGTTATTTTCAGAATAGTGGCGACTATGGAAGAGAAGAGAAATGACCATTTTATTTCAGAATGATTACTCTGGTTAGAGCCTGGATGATACAGTGCTCCCAGCCTGAGTTCACAGTGATCTAAAGAGCAGGTGGCCATAGGACTGAAGAGCATGGTGGCAGATTGAAAGTTTAATAACCTCAGGCTTCAGTGAGAGATTAAATGTGAACAGGATAGGCAGTGAGCAAAAGTGGATAATGAAAATCTGCTTTCTGGTTTGAGCCACTGATTAGGTATTGTTGCCTATTTCTAATATCATCCTACTGAATCCAGTTGGCAATGAACAGATGGAGAACAACATTTAAATGGGGGATAATAGGGGCGCCTGGGTGGCTCAGTGGGTTAAAGCATCTGCCTTCAGCTCAGGTCATGATCTCAGGGTCCTGGGATCTAGGTGGCATCGGGCACTCTGCTCAGCAGGGAGCCTGCTTCCTCCTTTCTCTCTGCCTGCCTCTCTGCCTACTTGTGATCTCTCTGTGAAATAAGTAAATAAAATCTTTTAAAAAAAATAATAAATAAATGGGGGATAATAGTAAAAGCCCTTATTCTTATAGCTCTTACTGTGTGTCAGCAAACTCAGTCTAATCCTCTCAACAGTTTCATGAGAATACCGTTATCATCTTCATTTTCCAAATGAGGAAACTGACAGAGAAGCACAGTAATTTTTCTGAGGTCACACAGCTAGGAAGTGTTGCAGGTGGGATTTGAACCAAGGCAGTCTGACTGAGCGCTGCTGTCATTGCTTGCCTGGAGTGAGATGCCTCTAAATGAAGAGCTGAGTTTACACTCACTGAAGTTGAGAGTCTGTGGGGTAGCCCCTTGGAGGTGTCCAAGGCACGGGAAAATACATGGGGCTGGGCAGTCTGGACCTTATGTTCCGACTGTTGGACCCCGATGATATATTACCTATGCAAAACAACAGCCGAAGATGTGAAGAGCCCCTGCTCCAAGGCTGTAGAGCTAAGCCTTTAGGTACTCATACTTACTGTATCTGCCGGTTCACAGTGGCTGCTTTGAGTTTTTTAATTTGAGTTAAGTCTTGTTAGTCTTCTACTTACTCTGCATTTG
Source organism: Spilogale gracilis (assembly GCA_004023965.1). Lineage (NCBI taxonomy): Eukaryota > Metazoa > Chordata > Mammalia > Carnivora > Mephitidae > Spilogale > Spilogale gracilis. Next base: position 4,250 of record PITA01009084.1, on the reverse strand, counting down.
AACTGCTATATTATGGTTTCCGGGCTCAGCCTAACTCTCAAGAATTCTTTCCTTACCCTGCATGATCTCTTAACCAATCTTCCCTCTCAAGCAGTTGGCATTTAGCCGTAATTTGTCAAGATGTTTCTTCATTCTCTGCCTATACATTCATGGGCATCTAATTCTGCCTGAGGGAAAAAGAAAAGGTTTCACCAGAAAGGTTTATGTATCTGTGTCCCAAGAAGCCGTTGTATATGAGGTCTTGTTCTGTTTCCTATCCTCCTGGTCCGTCTCTCTAGCCATTTCCTCCCCTTCTCCCTGAGACCAGTCTCTAGTCTTATAGCACTTTGGTTCCCATCTTACCCCTGCTGTCAAGGGACTCACTTCATTTTTCCTTACATGCAAACACATACGGTATCTTTTTGCATCCTTTAAAATATAAAAACAATGGGAAAAAACCCAAACCCATAAAGCCCCCTTCTACCCAGACCTCCCCTAAAACTCCTGTCCTTTCCTCACCTTTAGAACTATAGTCAGTTTCTCTACTTCTTTTGTCTCTCCCTTTCTTCAGCCCACTGCAGCCTGCCTGACTTCCATCCCCACTGAAACCCTTCTTGCCAAGGTCATAAGTAACTTCCTTGTTGCCGAATCCAGTGGTGTCTTTCTCACTACTTAGGTTGCTTGAGTTCTGAGTTCTGACAGTGGACATGAACTCCTTAGCTCTAGTCCGCTTCTAGCTTCTGTGGCCCTGCTCTCAGCCGTTCCTCCTCTACCCAGTTGCTGGTCCTCAGGGGCCTTGCCTCCTACTCCTCACATCTCACATGCTCTTCCATGATGATGCTCTTTCTGAGAGGAGAAAAATCTGTGACTGTCTCAGAGAGGATATCAGAATGGTCACTCAACAAACAGGAACACTAAAATAACCAGGCCTTTTCAGAATAGAGACCAGAGCCTCTGCCAGCTGCCAGGAATTCCCAGGCAGCTTCTCTGGGGCATCGTAGTCAGGGTGATTTAGGCCCATTTTTCATTCTTCTGTGCCCCTCTACAAAAGTCAAGGTTTTTGGCCCCTTAGCAGCATCAGATTTTACCCGCTGCTACTCTGGTCCAAAACCGTGCAACTTCCTGTGTTTGACTCCTCGCACCTGGATCTCAGACTCCATTCTCCCAGTCCTGGCGGGGGGGGCGTGTTTCCCTCTCTTCCAGTGCATATACTATTGTGCGTAAATATTCAGTATTTCAGGGTTTGCTCCCCTCCCCCTTCTCCTTCCATCCTACCCCCCACCCCAAGTGGGCAGGAGGAGGGGGGCAGCAGAGAGGCTTTGCGGTTCAGATGTGTTCCCTTCCCATTGCTGGTCTTCCCTGCCAAGTGGCTGCCCTCCACTTATCCCTCCACCTTATAGATTCTGGTGTGGCCCACCAAGATAGGGCTGGCCTGATTTCCTTTCTGAGCAGAATCATGAACATTGCCAGTGTTTCTAGTCATGAGGTCTTCATGTAAAATAGTCCTCTCAGCTTATGTCCTGACCTTTCCCCATCTTCCCAGCACCTCCCTGGGGCAGGCATATACTCCCGGATTACCCACACAGCACCCGGTAGAAGGGGAAGGAGAGAACTGCCCTTGTCTACCGCCTCATCTGGGGCCACTTTTACAACTGAGGTGCCCACTTGGTGCTGCGGCCCAGCCAGTGTGGGTCTTCCCCGAAAGCCCAGTGCTCTCTCTTGGCTTTGCTTAGGGAATGGGGCACCAGTGTCCTCTAAAGTTAAGTGCCTCTGAGCCCCACACGGGATTTGGCCTTCAAAGAGGGCAGACCAGAACACTTGTCCTGCTTTTTCTCCTGGGCAGGCCCAGAAGGCCTTTGTTCCTTCCTGCTGTATGGGAATTTCTCTTTAGTCTTATAGTATGTCATCTCCACACTATAGCTAATAGAAAATCTCTGTCCTCTCACCCCCAATTTGTGTTATTGATCTACAAAGAGTTTGGAAATTAGGAAACCTTTTTTACTCCCCTAAAAGCCAGATTTTAAGACTTTTATCTCACTGTGGACTCAAGAAAATTGAATTTCAGACTCAGAGCTGAGCAGTGGCTCCCAAACAGTAAGGGCCATCCACTAAATGGCTGGGGCACTGTGGGATTACAAGCAGTATAGGTTTGACCTCAAGAAATGTTTTCCTTTAGCCTGATAGAGTGCCCACCTCTTAGAGAGCCAGGCACTTCACCCATCTCACCAAGACTTCAGAGACCAGGCAGGTTCTCCAAAGGAAAAGATGGGTTTTTTCATCATTTCTCCAAAGGAAAAGATGGGTTGCTATTACCCAAAGAAAGGGATAGAGGGAACAGGCAGGTAGAAACAGTAAATGTCTTCCACAGCTTTGGTGATACCTGCTTGCCGTTGGCACCACATCTAGATCTTCAGCCCATATGTCTGCTGTCGGGGAGCAAGGATTCCAATCCCCTTCAAGGGTCCGTCTAGCTGGACTGAGAACCAAATTGACCTGAGGCAGATCAACAGGAGAAAATCAAATTTAGTAGCATCTGTGCAGGAAATCTATACAGACAGGTAAAAATGAGGTCTGTAGGTCATCCTAAACTAAAGAGAAGAGGGTCAGAGTCCGGGACTTCTGAGGAATGGTATGTACTTCATGGTGGTAAGAAAAGCAAATGTTAGTAATTAGATGTTTGTCCTGCTGTACAGATAGGTTACTCACATAAAGTTTATCTCTGCAAATAATTCCCGCTCTGGGAGAGATCCCCAATTTAGATCCTTCTGTATAGTTAAAGGAGGGGCAAAAGTTTCTCTTGACCCCGCAGGGTCTCCATTGCCTTCAGCTCACAATAATCTTCATGTCAAAATGGCCAGCTTGGGACAGCCTGCTTGGGTCCCCTGGCCCTGCCACCACACCTGCGTGTCCTGTGTCCTGCTGCTTGTCTCCACCTGGATGTCCCACAACACCTGGCGAAATGAGATGTGTTCAAAATCTAATGGCTCTCTTTCCCCCTAAGCCTAATCTTCGTGCCTTTCCTGATCCCTTTCTTTTGTATCAGGTCAAATTGGATCTGATTTGCCCCCTCCCAGCCACCTGGATCCTAGGTAATTTAATACCCCTTATACTTTGGAAATATTTTTGATGTGTTACTATATATGTTTTAAAAGATTTTATTTATTTATTTGACAGAGAGACAGCAAGAGAGGGAACACAAGTAGGGCGAGTGAGAGAGGAGGAAGCAGGCTTCCCGCTGAACAGGGAGCCCGATGCGGGGCTCCATCCCGGGACTCTGGGATCATGAGCGGAAGGCAGACGCTTACCGGCTGAGCCACCCAGGTGCCCTATTTTATATATATATAAATATTTTATATATATATATATTTTAAATAAAAGCTACTTTTTTTTTTTTTTTTTAAAGATTTTATTTATTTGACAGAGAGAGACACAGCCAGAGGGAACACAAGCAGTAGGACGGAGAGAGGGAGAAGCAGGCTTCCCGCCGAGCAGGAAGCCCGATGTGGGACTCGATCCCGGGTCTCCGGAATCATGACCTGAGCTGAAGGCAGTTGCTCAACCAACTGAGCCACCCAGGCGCCCCAAAAGCTACTTTTAACCAAAGAAAAATGGGCCTCTATAGAAAATGTGGAAAACAGAAGAAAAGTATTATGTTGTTCAGCCCCAGCACTTGGGGATAACCACCGCGAGCATTTTGTCCCAGTGCCACAGAGTGCCTAAGGGCCAGACTGGCTCTGTTAGGCCAGCCCCACCGCCCCCACCCCTCTGTGTGTGGCCCTGGACATGCTGCCTGAGCCCCTATGTCTTCACTTACTCCTTTGAGAAATGGGGGTGATGGTAGTACCCACCTCAGAGGGCTTGGAGAGAGTTGCATGAATAACCGGGTAAGACACTGCCTGGCGCCTAGCATCCAGTACATTGTAGTTGCTGCTATTTTTATTATTATTATTATAAATGTATATATGTTTATTACTGATGAACTGTGTTTACAGTTTAATATTCTGCTTCTTTCCATTAACTATTATAAGCACTTTCCAGGTCACAAAATATTCCTCAAAAATGTGATTTTAGTGGGCGCCTGGGTGGCTCAGTTGGTTAAGCGACTGCCTTCGGCTCAGGTCATGATCCCGGAGTCCCGGGATCGAGTCCCACATCGGGCTCCCTGCTTGGTGGGAAGCCTGCTTCTCCCTCTCTCACTCCCCCTGCTTGTGTTCCCTCTCTGGCTGTGTTTCTCTCTGTCAAATAAATAAAATCTTTAAAAAAAAAAAAAG
>PITA01009083.1:0-80127 GCA_004023965.1 Spilogale gracilis | reverse complement strand
AGGGAGAAAGGAATTCAGGAAGTCCCAAAGGTAAGTAAAAAGAAAAGAAAATTACAGACCAATATCTCTGATGAACATATATGCTAAAATCCTCAACAACAATAAGCAAATTAGGTTTAACAATACATTAAAAGGATTATACACCATGATCAAGTGGGACTTATTCCAAGGATGCAAGGGTGGTTCAACATCCACTAATCAATTAACATGATACACCATATTAGAAAAATAAATGAAAAAAATCATATGATTACCTCAATAGATGTAGAAAAAGCATTTGGCAAAATTCAACATCCATTCATGATAAAAAAAAATTTCAACAGAGTTGTATAGAAGGAACATACTTCAACAAAATAAAGTCTATATATGACAAACCCACAGGTAATATTACACTCAATGGTGAAAAACTGAAAGCTTTCCCTTTAAGATCAAGAATGAGAGGGGTGCCTGAATAGCTCAGTTGGTTAAGGCACTGCCTTTGGCTCGGGTCATAATCCTGGAGTCCCGGGACTGGGTCCCAGAATCGGAATTGAGTCCCACACTGGGATCCCAGCTCCGTGGGGAGTCTACTTCTCCTTCTGACATTCTGCCCTCTCATGCTTTCTCTCTCTCTCTCTCTCTCTCTCTCTCTCTCTCTCTCTCTCACTCTCTCTCTCTCTCTCAAATAAATGAATAGACTCTTCAAAAAAGAACAAGACAAGGATGCACACTCTCATCACTTTTATTCCACATAGTACTGGAAGTCCTAGCTACAGTAATTAGGCAAGAGAAAGGAATAAAAAGCATCCAAATTGGAAAAGAATTTCACTGTCACTATTTGGAGATGACATGATACTCTCTCTATATAAACCCTAAGGACTCAACCAAAAAAAAACAACAACAACAACAAAAAAAAACTGTTAAAACAAGTGAATTCAGTAGTCACAGGATACAAAATTAATATACAGAAACAGGTTGTGTTTCTATACACTACTAATGAGCTATCACAAAGAGAAATTAAGAAAACAATCACATATACAATTGCCAAAAAAAAGAATGAAGTACCTAGGAAAAATTTAACAAGAGATGAACGACCTAACCCTGAAAACTATAAGACAATGATTAAAGAAATTGAAGATGACACAAATAAATGGAAAGATATATAATGATTATGGATTGGAAGAATTAATATTTTTTTTATTATTTTATTTATTTGACAGAGAGAAACACAGCGAGAGAAGGAACACAAGCAGGGGGAGTGAGAGAGGGAGAAGCAGGCTTCCCGCTGAGCAGGGAGCCCGATGTGGGGCTCAATCCCAGGTCTCCGGGATCATGACCTGAGCCGAAGGCAGTCGCCTAACCAACTGAGCCACCCAGGCACCCAGGGAAGAATTAATATTGTTAAAATGTCCATACTACCCAAAGCAATCTACAAATTGCATGCCAACCCCACTGAAATACCAAAGGCATTTTCTACAGAGCTACAACAAAGAACCCTAAAATTTGCATGGAACCACAAAGACCCTGAAAAGTCAAAGCAATCTTGAGAAACAAAGCTGGAAGTATCACATTCCCTGATTTCAAACTATATTACAAAACTATCATAATCGAAACAGTATGGTTCTGGCATGAAAACAGACACAAAAACCAATGGAAGAGAACAGAGAGCCCAAAAATAAATCCATTCATATATGGACAATTAAGCTATGACAAAGGAGACAAGAATATACAATGGGGAAAATACAGTCTCTATAATAAGTGGTATTGGAAAAACTGGAGAGCTGCATGCAAAAGAATGAAACTGGACCACTATCTTACACCATATAAAAAATAAATTCAAAATGCATTATTAAAGACTTGAATGTAAGACCTGAAACCAGAAAACTCCTAGGAAAAAGAAAAAAAAACAGGCAGTAAGCTCTTTGACATCAGTCTTGGCGATATTTTTCCCTCCTTGGACAAGTCTTCTCATGCAAGGGAAACAAAAACTAATACAAATGAAATTACATCAAACTAAAAAGCACTTGCACAGTGAAGGAAACCATCAACAAAAAGAAAAGGCAACCAACTGAATGGAAGAAGAGATCTGCAAACCATACAGCCAATAAGGAGTTTATATCCAATATATATAAAGAATTTGTACAACTTAGTAGCAAACAAGCAACCTGATTAAAAAATAGGCAGAGGACTTGAATAGATCTTTTTCCAAAGAAGACACAGAAGTGGCCAGCTAGGCACATGAAAAGATGTTCAACACCATCAGGGAAATATAAATCAAAAACAGAATGAAATATCACCTCACACTTGTCAAACTGACTATGATCAAAAAGACAAAAATAATTATTGATGAGAATGTGGAGAAAAGGTAACTATAGTACATTATTAGAGGGAGTGTAAAGTGGTACAGTCACTATGGAAAACAGTATGGAGTGCCCTCAAAGAAATAAAAATAAAACTACCATACAATCAAGCAATTCAATCTCTGTTTTTTTATCTAAAAAAAATGAAAACACCAATTCAAAGAGATATATGCACGCCTATATTCATTGCAGCTTTATTGACAATAGCTAAAATATGGAAGCAACTTAAATGTCCACTGATAGACAAATGGATAAAGAAACCGCGGTATATACACACAACGTAATATTACTCAGAAGCAAAAAGGAATGAAACCTTGCCATTTGCAACATGAATGGACCTAGAGGATATCATGCTAAGTGAAATAAGTCAGAGAAAAACAAATACTGTATGACTTCACATATATCAAATATGAAAAACAAAACAACAGCAACAACAACAAAAAATAGAAACAGACTCAGGTGAGGGACACAAACTGTTGGTTACCAGAGCAGGGAGGGGTTGATGGGTAGGCAAAATAAGTGAAGGGGATTAAGAGGTACAGATTCTCAGTTATAAAATAAGTAAGTCATGGGGATATAATGTGGCATAGGGAATACAGGCAATAATATTGTAATAACTTTGTATGGTGACAGATAGTAACTAGGTTTATCATGGGAATCATTTCCTAATGTACAAAAATACCAAATCACTATGATAACACTTAAAAGTAATAAGATACTGTATATCAATTATATTTCAGTTTTAAAAAGTAAATGATGTGTGTTTTTTACATAAATGAATAATTATCACCTGAATGTGTATCACCATGTATTTGTAAAACAGTGGGTTTTTTTCCCTGCTTTAGGAAACAATATATTATCACTGAATAAATTTGAAAAATTCAGAAAGGTATACAAAATAAAAGTTAAAAATAAAAGTTATCTTTATTTCTATCACTCAGGCGTTACCTAACTTTTTATTTTTGTTCCACTTTTTATATGCCTATATGGTATCTCCATTTCACAAAACATATATTAATGTAATGAAGTGGTGCATTTCACTATTTCCACTTAAAATTGTGGTAAAGATTATTCCATGTCATTTCAGGAACCTTCAAAATAATCATTTAACATCTATTTAATGGTCTATCATTTGGGCACCTTCACATAACTTTAACCAGTCTCCAGTATTTAGTTATACAAGTAGTTTTTATTTTTTAGTTACTATAGATTATGATCAACCTCTGTATTAAACTTGCCTCTATATTTTACTTTTGAGTAAAATTCTTGATAAGACCTTCCACAAATTAAAATAAAAATAAATTCAATTTTAATTTAATCAACTTTGATTGGACAATAAACATAAGGATGGAACTTAATAAAAATGCCCATATTTTAGAAGAGACGGGTAACCATGAGGTAGATCCACTACACTACAAATGGGCAATATGCATTCCCAGTTTCTCCAAGAAGATTCATTAGGTCAAGTCAAGTCAGACACTTGGCCATTTAGTTCTCTACAACCAGAAAAGAAACATAAAGAAGATATTCATTTATTCGACAACATGGGACCTCGGCTCCCTAACCTGTTGTTTATTCCATCTCATTGGGTCTTAAAACACATTCTTTACCTATGTCTACCAAATTATTTCTATGTTTTGTGGACACCAGAGGCCATGGAAGTTATTAATTTGAAGGAATAGTGGAATGTAAGAAAATTTAGGGAAACAACCATTCTCTTGGCATAAATATCCATTTAATGAAGAATAGACTGTAGACTTGCTCACTTAATTCTAAAAATCTCTCTAGTTCAGGTTGCTATATTCACTCATACATTCCAGTCTAATCACAATTCTTCTACTTCTGCCTCCTTTTCACTCTATTTTAATTAGAAAGTTACTAATATCATCCATGGTTAATATTGTAAATTGGATGTCCATGGAAATTGTGCTGTTTTAAAAGTAGGAGAGAAGAGCTTTGCTAGGCTATGCATCTCCCCAATTGGTATTGTGAAAATATGATACTTTTACACAATTTGTTTCCTTTTTAAATATATATAAAAAAAAGTTCACGGGATCCTGACTCTTCTTTGGATATAAGTAGAGTGGGAAAATACATCAAGATCTACTCAGCTCCTGGCCAAAAGTGGGCAGGAAGTCAGGGGTCCTCTTCCTAGAACTTAGGCAGAAGGATCTACAGATTAAAAGAAATTTGAGTTCACTCATCTAACAAAACTTCTCTATAAAGACCATCTACAGGGTTCTGGGTGGTTCAGTTTGTTAAGGGTCTGTTTTGGCTCAGGTTATGGTCGTAGGGTCCTGGGATCAAGCCCCACATCAGGCTCCCTGATCCATGCTTCTCCCTCTGCCTCTCGACACCCCTCAGCTTGTGTTTTCTCTCTCTCCCAAATAAATAAATAAAATCTTTTAAAAAAGACCATCCATTTCTGCTACCTAAATTTTCAGAATGACTGTGGTCACTTATCAAGTTTATATCATCATACTTTGGTTCAATTCTCTGAACTACTCTATACCTTTAGATGTCCACTTCGCTTAGGCTTATCATAGTACATTTTATCTGCTTGCAACTAAAGATACGTAATGTATACAGAGAGCAAAGACCAGATGTGATAACAATACAAATGTCCAAAATACCTTTATATTCCTGAGCAAAGCAAATGGTGGAAAGACAATACTCCCTCGTCTTAAAAGAAAATAGAGGTTTTCGCTATAGAAAAAGTGCCACATATCTCATAAAGTTTGAGTTTTATATAACTCAAGATTTCTGCACTATAGGTCCAGGTCTTGTATCAGAGATATTCTTATTGAGTTAATCCTAAAAGTTCTTTACACATATAAGAAAATTTAAGATTTGAATGTATATACACTATTTCTAGTCTACAATTTTAAAAATTGTTTTAGGCAGAATATTTAGTATTGAAAAAAGTTAGATCCCTGGACCTGAACCACAATAAGAAATAAGAGAAAAGACACTCAGTAGAAGTCATTTTGTTCCTAGAGCCCCTGTAGCTTCAGTATTTATCACTCTTTACATTACATATGGCATTTTGCAAAAAGGCAGAAAAATAAGCCTTTTCCCTAAATGGTCCTCATCTTTGCTCTTCTCATACTTATTGGAAAACTGAAAGTGGCATTAGTTTAAGGTTATTCCCTTTGATTAAGTAGTGTCAGTCCTCTCTTACTTAACGGATTAATATGTTCAAGGAGTATTATCAAAGAATGAGAAGCAATACATGAAGCATAGGAAAGAATATTTAGGGGAAAATGGAATATTATGCAGATAAATTTCTATTGTTTTCCTTTCCTATACATCTCTTCTCTCAACCTTCAATTTCATGCACTTATAATACAAGTTTTCTAGTTTACACAGAAAAAAAATTAAAAACTTAAAATGTTCTTCATCGATTGCCATTTATCAATGTATTGAAGGTTTTTAAGGCATCTAATAATTTAAGAAAATAGTTTTCTTTGGTCAATAAAAAAGTCCATAATGATATTTGACAGTAACAATTTACATTTTACTTACTTAGCTGCACATTTGATTACCCATATCCAAACATGAAATTGGTATTTCTTTTACCAAAGTTTAAGCCTTATATATTTATTTATAGACACATATAAATGTTTATGTCTACAAAATGATGAATGAAGAGCTAAAAAGATTTTAGGGATGTTCCAGGAAAATAAATAAATAGAATCAACTTGAATTGTATCAGGGTAGGAAAGCAATGATTGCTTTCTGTTGCATTTTGGACATGTAGCACCATGCTATAAGCAAGAGATTTCTGTTTTATTTATTTGAAACTGTGGTCTATTTTATACATAGAAAACAGTATATATAATATTTAAAGTTTGTTAGATATATGGTTTAAACAATGATAAAACAAGTATCTAGCACCCAGGACCCAGCTTAAGCAAAAGAGCCTTACAGCTGTTTCTGATCTCTGGATGTTCTTCCCTGAATAAAGCCCCTCCACACCCCTCAGAACTAACTCCCATACTGCTCCTTTTAATCATCATTTGAGTTCCCTTAGACTCATCATACACATGGACATATCCCTAACCAAAAACCTTGGTCATGCACTTTTTAAGGTTTATTTAGACATTTCCATAGCTTTTGTTCATCCAATCATTGCCCAGTATTATGTTTTTGAAATCCATTTATGATACATTACCAAATAAAAAGACAACTGTACACACAAATGAGAATTTAGTTATCTAGTTATTTTAATGATGGACATTTGAGTTTTTCTCTATTAAGACAAAAAATCCTTAAAAAAAAGAAAAAATCTTGAGATATATATATATCATATACATATGATATATATGTTATAGACATATATGATATATATATATATGTTGATATATATGTCACTTAAATATACATAAGAATTTCTCCAAGGTGTAAGTCTGGGTGTAGAATTGCTGGTTCTTAAGACTCCTGTGTGTGCCTTCCTTACTAGATAATACTAACTTGGTTTTCTGAAATGATTTTATCAACTTTATACTCCCACCATCAGAGTATGAATTCCTATTGCTCCATAACTTTGCCAACAGCTCATAATTTCATATGTTTTTAAGATTCATTTATTTGAGAAAGAACACCTGAGCACGGGGAGGGGCAGGAGGGAGAGAATCTCAAACAGAACCACCCCCACCAAGTGTGGAGCCCGAAGTGGGGGCTAATCTCACTAACCCACATCACAATGGAAGCCAAATCAAGAGTTAGAGGCCCAGCTGCCTGAGTCACCAGGTGCCCCAATAATTTCATAACTTTTAAAAGTTTTGCCAATCTGGTAAATATGAAATACAGTCACTCCACACTTATAATTTGCATCCCTCTGTACACTATTAATAGTAGATCTCTATATTTTTTAGCCATCCATGTTTCCTTTTTTTGTAAAATGCTTATTCAAATCTTGATCATATTTTTAATGATTTGAAATTTTTATTGACTTATAGGAGTCTTTTATATAGTCTGTATATTAACCATATGTCAGTCACAAGTATAAATATATCATAGTTTGTGGGTTGCATTTCATGATTTATGATACATTTTGATAAATGTAAGTTATTTTTAATGTAATTAAATTTATTATTTTTCTCCTTTATAGTTTGAATTTCCCTGCAAAGTTTAAGAAGAACATTTCTCTAAAAATATAAAACAATATCTTTCATATTTAATGTCACCAAGAACCGATATTTGTGTGGGGATCTATGGAAGGAAAGTGGGATTCAACTTCATCTTTCCATATAAACAAATATATGTCCAAGAATTTCTTTATGGCTAATTCTACCCTTTTTCCAGTTATCTATACAGCACCTCTTTAAGAGATTGTTTCCACTAAATTAAATTTGAGTATATGAATGTATTTCCAGGATTTCTAATATTCCACTGATTTGTTTCATTTTCAGCAAGAGCTTGCTTGCATCTGCTGTTACCTTTCCCTGGAAACCATCTCCCACAGATATCTGCTTGGCTCACTCTTGCACCCTCTTAGGTTTTTTCTCAAAGGGGACTTTTCTAATAATTTTAACCTAAAATAGTCACTAATCTCCCATGTTTTTTTTTAAACCCTATATCACATTTCTTATATTCCTCACTTCTTCATATTTATATTTACTTGTTTATTGCCTGTAACCTCCCCTAGAATGTGGAACCATGAGCACTGAGACCCTGTTTGTCTTGCTCATCTGTGCAACTTCAGTGCTTTTGGAATAATATTTGGATACAGTAGGCATTTAATGAAATTCCATTCAAGGAATAAGTGAAGCCATTAAGGAGATGAGGAATACTGGACAAGTTGCTTTATCATTCTGAATGGTACTTTTTAGAGGTCAATAGCATTTCCTTCTTTGCAGCTAAGCCTTATAAATAATGTTTGTTTGTTTGTTTTTAAGATTTTATTTATTTATTTGACAGAGAGAAACACAGCTAGAGAGGGAACACAAGTGGGGGGAGGGGAGAACAGGCCTCCTGCTGAGCAGGGAGCCTGATGCAGGGCTCCATCCCTGGACTCCAGGATCATGTCCTGAGCCAAAGGCAGTCGCTTAACCAAATGAGCCACTCAGGCACCCCTGAATAATGTTTGTTTGTGCCCACCAGAGTGCCTGGCACCTAGAAAGTACTTTGTAAATAGTAAATAATATTACATATAGACCCCTGATGATGAGGGAAAAAGATGCAAATTACCATCAAGGAAATCTCAAACATAAAGACATGAAATATCAAAGGAGAGATGTGTATATTCTTATTTGATTATAGTAAATGACAGAAAGATGAAAAAAGAAAAAAAGAATCCTCTTGAACTACTTTAAACAAAAGAGAATCCATTAGGAGATTTTAGTGGTACCTCATGGAACAGAAGACTGAGAATAAGGAACCCCAGAATCCTCTTCCCCTCTCATTCCTGCTTTTCTCTGCAATGAATCTAAGGTCACCCTCACTGCAACCAGTTTTCTGTTTTTCAGTTTATATGGCAGACACAGACTACTGACTTTATATGTTATATTCAGCCAGTCAAAGAGGGGCTGATGTTGTTTTTCAATCCCAATTCCAAATTATCCCTAAAAGGACTGATTTTAACCACTGAACAACTCAGCTACAGTTAGAAAGTGAGGGTCATGTTGTACAAACCTAATAGTCCCTCTGATCCACATAGATGGAGAGAGCATCACCTATTCCCAAAAAGGAAACATCCTCTGTAAATTAAAGGGGCTGAGAAGACCATGAATAGGCATCCATTCTCACTATATTTTTTTAAATGTTAACTTAGTATTTGATCTTTGAGCTGCAGCTCAAGAAGAACCATAACAGGAAGGCAGTGTATAATGAAAAGACCACTACTCTGAAAGCTAAAAAACCTGTTTTTCACTATTAACCAGCTGGGAAAATTCAGAGAAGTCCACGTACAGTAAAAGAATTAAATATTTTTGTTGCTTTAAAGTTTCATAATTCAATCCTTTTATGATAGTTCAAATTCCAGTATGTTGATGGCTATAAATAACAATTTATTTGGCTTCTTCTTAATCTATGTGTTCTTTTCTATATCCCTCAACTAATGTTGCAATCATATGATTCTACAATGAATGACTAGGTTGAAACATGAATCCCTTCTTTACAGAGACACTAAAAAGAAGAATTTATTTTTCTTCTGATGTTAAAGATAGATATTGAGACTGACTTTCATATCATCAAACTCTATTTCACCTGATATACTGAATGGCTCCAAAAGGGCAAGGACTGAGAAGGATATATTTTTCTTCCCTCATTTGAACTAACATTCCTCAGGAAAGGTCATTCCTATAATGACAGCTTCTTGTAAACTATGACAATACCATCACCAATTACAGTATCTCTTCTTCCTGATAGTCAGTACCCATTTTATTCTAGATGTGCAATATGGCCTCTTTCTGTCATAAAACTCCTCTCTGGGATGGCGCCTTGATTTCTCTCATACCATGGAAGTTTCGCCCCACTGAAATCTCATCCACATGGTACTAATTACTTTTCCCTTTACAGCCCTCAGGCATGAACGGCTACTATCCACAGGCAAATGAAGTACAAAAACAAGTAGATAATAGTTTGCAAATGATATAGACAGCAAGGCCATGGACATAAAAAGAATAAAACAGTGTGTCAACAACTATACTACAGTAATATGTTCCAGATTCATACAGGACAAAGAATGACCTAAGGGAGCAAAGGTTGCTCTTTTTAGGCAACTACCAGATGACAGATATAAGACTGAATGGTTTAAATAGGTTATCTCATTTAATCCTGCCATAAAATCTCCATTATTAAAATGAGGAAACAGAGCCTTGGAGGAAAATTTTCCAAAATTACATAGAAAAAAAAAAAAAAGATTGTTTAGTACAAGTTCATAAACATAAATGCTCACAGGAGCCAAACAAGTAAAATAAGTAAATAAATTAGGTGTGGTCCTTACATATTAAATAAGAAGAAATGTTCTTCCCTTCTACAGTTCAGAGTATATACTCTCAGAGCAACTTTCAAGTATGTAATTCAGTATGATTGATTAGCTTTAATCTTAATGTTCTCACCACAAATAAAGAAATGTAATTATGTGACATGATAAAGGTATTAGTTAATGATATGGTGTAATCATTATGCAATATATAAGTGTATCAAATCAATACACTATACACTGTGAACTTATACAATGTTATATGTCAATCATATCTCAACAAATCTGGAAGAAAAAAGAATATATTCTCCCATTTCTTAAAATCCCCACCCTCTAGATCAATCCTTCATTTTTATGGGTACAAATATTTCTCTGTTTTAAGAAAAGCAGTATGTGGAAGAAATGGTCACGGCTTTTGACCCAGTTTTGGAGTGAAGGTAACAGTATAAACGGACAGATGCTAAAACAAACTGCAAAGGACATGTCTTAACTAAATGGAGGAGCAAATATAGTAATTATGCTGCTAATAGTTCTGGGAGTGTAGACACAGTGGCGGGACCTCATTTGTCAAGGGCAGATACAAGTATAGAACTTTACATGCAATCCTTCAATTTTCAAATGTTGGCTCAAATTTTTTAAAAAACATAGGCTAAATAAAATATACACATAAAGCTCCATTTTTGAAAGATATACTAAATAAAAATGAAGGCTCTGGATAGCCCCCATTTAGCTATGCCTTATAACTATGTAATCCTCAATTTCCTCACTTGTAAAAGGAAGACAAAAATAATTAAGAGGATTACATGAGATAATGAACTCAAGGCACTCAGCACACAGTAAATGGTAAATAAATGTTAAGTACTCTTTATACTAAGTAAATGAGTTAAGATTTCAAATAAAGTTTACCTTACTTCAAAACATATCCTTTTCCCATTATATTATTCTCTTTAACAAGCTGAAGACTCTTCATGGTATTAAGGATCTCTTTCTAGTAACATTCCATCATGTAGCTGCTTTGGCCACACTACAGTTTGATTACTTTCGTGAACTTACTTTAGCTACTGTACCAGAAAGCTAAACATTGGCTTTGAAAATGAATAAAAGAAAAATCAAACTGGCTTAAAAGATAAAGATCTTTATTAACTTAGTTGTGCCACAAAAAATGTGTGTGTTTTCCACATCTCACTCTGCCTTCTAAGATGTTTGCATATTCCTAAAACTGGCTTACTTTTTGATCCTAACATGGTTGCTAATATCCTGGGATTTGTGCTTTCTCATTTACAGCTAGCAGGAAATTTGTCTTATAAAGACTTCTCAACAAAACCATGTAATTTCATTGACTGGATCAGTTTAGGTGACCTAGGAATGGGATGGCAACCCTGAATCAAAGTGTATAGCTAATCAAATGAATCTCTCTGATTGGTTTAGCCTATAGTTTTGGCCGCATCCCTAGATGCCCAAATAGAAACTGACAAATATATGGAAGGGATTAAGAAGTTGTTTATCAAAAAAGATACGAAATATCCACTACACTAGTTTAAAAAAAATTTTTTTTTGGCAAATCGAAGGGTCATATAAAATAAGTTTTATTACCAGGTACTACTGAGATAGCTATGGACTAATACTAGTTATAGTCAGTGATAATTTTACATTAAATAATGCCACCCTTTAATACAAAATAAAGTGACATTTGGGATCATGGACTCTTAAAGCTTAAAAGCTAGAAAAAATTCTAGCAACTGATACAAAATATATATACAATAAATAAAATTATTTCTGAAGAGCATAAATGACATGCATAACATCAAACTTAAAAGTTAATTATAACTAGAATCCACATTTTCTTACTCCTATACCCATTTTAAGCAGCTTAAAACAAATATCAAACCTCCCTTTAAAGAAAACTTAGACCGATAAAACATAATTAGATTAATTTTTAAATCAGATCTACATTCACTGAGTACTTATAAGGGAAGAATATTGATGGATTCCTATTTGGAGAATAAAAACATAATAATTTATATCTCTGCCTGAATACATGTTATGATCCTACATAGCCTTTCCATTTTGCTTAACATTTTCAGGTTCTCCAACATATAATAAGTGAGAAAGTAAAGGAGAAGAAACAGGAGGACTGACAATGGAAAGGTAAGGAAAAGAATAATTGCTAGAACTTGTATTTTGTTAAAGGCAACTCTTTCTCAAGGTGTTTAGATTTTTTTTTTCAAATTATATTATTCTTTCATTCTGTCTCTGCCAAATTCAAAAAATCACTGACAGAAGTAGTAGGCAATGCAATATCAAAAAGAAGAAAAATGTTTCACTTGACAGAAAAATCAAATTCATTACAATATACATCTTTAAAGGATTGTTTGTTTAGGGATAACAATAGTGGTTAAACCTGTGCCCTATATTCCTACCCTAAAAGTTCAAACTTTGTGTTTTCATAACCTTCCAAGAGAATCCATAATTGTATCCTCTAAAAAGTAAACAATCTGTGCAAATCTAAAACAAGAAGGGAGAAAAGAAAAATAAACAATGATTTCACAATGACTTTTCTCAAAACACACATTTCTCAATCTCACTATTCTCCCTTGTATCTCTCTCACACGAAAAGGTATGATTTAGGGGTACCTGGGTGGCTCAGTGAGTTAAGCAGTTGACTCTTGATTTCATCTCAGGTCATTATCTGAGGGGCCTGGAATAAAGCCCCACATCCACTTTGCATAGAATCTGCTCAAGGATTCTCTTTCTCCCTCTCCATGTGCCCTTCCCGCTTTTTGCTCTCTCTTTCTCTCTCAAATGAATAAATTTTTTTAAAGGTAATGATTTCAGCCTAGTTTTTTACCATTAAAAAACTGATACTGATTCTAATATTAAGATTAACTATGTCCCGAATGAAACTGTTCCAACAAGTAAGAGAAAACAGGTTGAACAGGCTGATTTTTGTGTTTAAATAAAAAACTGAAGATTGAAAAAAAATTTTTTTTCATTTACCAGGCAATAATACCCTTCATGGACAACATAGCTATCATTAGGTGTCACTAATCACTGGTAAATAAATATTTATAGATTCTATAGAGCTGCACAGCAAGCAATTCTGAACTATTTTTACCACTAGTCCAAGCCAATTGTTGGGTGTTATTGATCAATGTATATCATAGCCCCAATCACTTTAGCAAAAAATACTTGGAGCGATGTGAAAAAACGATTTCCTTAACAGAAAGCATCAGATTCCTTTTGGCAGAGGGAGCCAATCTTGCATCAGAAAATGCACTGCTAATAAAGTGAGTTAGGGAAAAGTTTAAGTGATTACATGTTGGCAAAAGCGAAGATAATAGAAGAAAGAGGTAAAATCCTCACCACTAAAAATAAACAAAGCACTACAAAGATAAAGTATCCTCTTTTGTTTGCATTTAATTACCTATTCTACAGAGAACTGAAAGTGGGGGAAGAAAACGAAGAAGAGAGAAGGAGGGACAAAGAGGACCACAAAACACAACCAGTGAGCCAAAAGCCTAATTTATGGAAATAGCTAGAATTTTAATGTACATGTTTCCTCAGTGTAAACTCTCCAGATACTCAAAAATTCAGGAAAACCTACACACAAAAGTCCCTTAAAGAAGTGATTTGGTGAAAAATGAGGGGAAAGGCAAATCCTACTGCTACATTCACGAGGTATGAGATGGACAGACAGTCCCCAAACTGACCTTATTCATCAGGAACGTTGTTTCACTCAACTCAAAAACCTAAAATAGTACCTGGCAATTACCAGGTGCTTAATAAATATTTGTTGGTGGAATACATGAATGCATGAATGAAGGAATGAAGACTCTCAAAGGCAGCACTGACTTAGAAAAGTTAAGTCCCTCAGGAACCATGAAAATTTTGAAGAGGTGGTCATACTGTAATTAGGGTACAAAATGAAATTTCAAGTCACCTCATCAAAGTCCTACAACTCAATAAAATCCTGGTTAACATCTAGATTAACATATAAGACATAAATATCAAGTTTCAAGAATAAATACTACTAAAAGGTTTTTTTTTTTAAATCTTAAGTAAGTTCTTTTTTTTTAAGATCTTATTTATTTGTTTGACAGAGAGAAACACAGTTAGAGAGGGAACACAAGCAGGGGGAGTGAGAGAAGGAGAAGCAGGCTTCCCGCCCAGCAGGGAGCCTGATGCGGGGCTCAATCCCAGTACTCTCGGATCATGATCTGAGCCGAAGGCAGCTGCTCAACAACTGAACCACCCAGGCACCCCTTTAATCTTAAGTATCTTCTTTGGTTTGCCTTTAATTACCTGTTGTACAGAGAATCACAGGGCGTTCAAAGTCACTACTAAAGTAAATGTCCAGAGCGTAATTTAGAAGAAAAGCATCCTGAAATAACAGCTTTGTAGACACTCTAAATAAATCAGAAGTTTCTCTATCAGTGTACATTTCAAAGTAGTAAAGGGTTAAGAATAACAAATTACTTCACAAATTTGTGGCTTTAAAAGAGCAATAAACATGTATTACTTCAGTTTCTGTGAACTAGAATGTGACAGCTGCCTGACCCAGGAATTCTGGCTTCAAGTCTCACATAAGGTTAAAACCATGGTGCTGGCCAAGGCTACAATTGTCTGTAGGTTTAACAGGCCTAGAGGATTTTCTTCCAAGATGGTTCACTTGCTTACCTGGCAAGTTGGTACTATCTCTTGGCAGAAGACCTCACTTTCTTGTCATAAGAACCTCTCCATTGGGGTTGCTCCAGTGTCCTTGTGACAAAAGACCTAACTTCCACTGAAGCAAATAATTCAAAAGAAAGGAAGACAGAAGCTGTAATGTCTTTTATGACTCCTGGGAGTGACACACCAACATGTCCTCCACATTTAATTCACAGAGGGAAGTGACTAAGGTTAGCCAGTCCTTAGTTAAAAGGAAGAAAACTGGGGAGAGGAGCAAGACAGCAGAGGAATAGGAGACCTAAATACCATTGGGTCCCAGGAGTTCAGCTAGATAGTTATCAGACCATTCTGAACACCTACAAACTCAACAGGAGATCAAAGAGAAGATTAGCAATTCTACAAACAGAAAATCAACCACTTTTTGGGAGGAAGGGCAAGCAGGCAAGTGAATCTGAGGCATTATACAGGAGGAGAGACCCTGGGGGGAAGGGCCAGCTCCCAGACAGGAGGAGAGCAGCAGAGCACAAAATCAGAACTTTTAGAAGTCTGCTCCACTGAAGGACATCACTCCTGAGGCTAAGCAGGGGGTGGAGCCCTCTCAGGGAGAGTGTGGTCTCAGAACCCACAAGGTCACAAAAGGACCAGGAGTGTCTGAGTGTGGCAGAACTCTTGGGTATCACAGCAGGGAAGCTGGCGCAGAGACTGAGCCAGGAGTGAGGTCTCAGTTTGGGCTTACTTTAAACTGTGATCTGAGCTGCAGTTGGGCCACTGCTCTTGGAGCAGGAACCCCACAAGTGGAAGATTCCAGGAGACCCCCTCCTTCTTCTACTAGCAGGAGCAGCATGGGAGCACACTGCAGGAATCTGCTTGGTTTAGAGACTGTAAACAAGGCCGAGTGCCAGAAATAGAAACGCTGGGTCACAGACCAGGTGAGCATGGAGTTCAGCTGGAAACTAAGGAAAGGGCATGATTGATTGCTTTTCTCTGAGGGCTCATTGAGGAGTGGGGCCCCAAGCTCTCAGCTCCTCTGGGCTGGAGACTGGGAGGTTGCCATCTTCCTTCCTATACTTCAAAGCTGTACAGAAAGCATTTAGGGAACAAAAGGTAGGGAGAGCAAAACTGAGCAGATTACTTAGCCTGGCCCCTGGCAAGGGTGGGGTAGTTTCGCCTCTGGCAAAGACATTTGAGAATCACTACAACACTCCCTCTCCCAGAAGATCAGCTAGAACATTCAACCAAGACCAAGTTCATCAATCAATGGGAACTGCAGAACTCCAGAGCTACAGGAAAACAGCACATAGAAGTCATGGCTTTTCCCCCCATGATTCTTTAGTCTTTCAAACTTAAATTTTTCTAATTTTATTTTTTCCTATTCTATTTTTTTAATTATTCCTTTCCTCTTTTAACATTTCTTAACTATTTTATCTTATCAATACCTTTTGAAAAATCTTTTTAAATTATCTTCTGTGTATGTGTGTGTGTGAGTGTGTGTGTGTCAAGAATGTTACCCAATAAAATCTACCTATGAAAAACCCCCAGCAAATATCATTCTCGATAAGGAAAAACTGACAGCCTTCCCATTGAGATTAGGAACAAGACAAGGATGCCCAGTCTCGCCACTATTGTTCAACATAGTATTAGAAGTCCTAACAACCGCAACAGAAAACAAAAAGAAATAAAAGGTGTTCAAATTGGCAAAAAAAGAAGTCAAACTATCTATCCCTTTGCATGATACTTTATGTGGAAAACCCAAAAGACTCTACCCCCAAACTACTAGAACTCATACAACAATTCAGTAATGTGGCAGGATCCAAAATCAATGCACAGAAATCAGTTGTGTTCTTATACACTAACATTGAAAATATAGAAAGAGAAATCAGAGAACTGATTCTGTTTGCTATAGCACAAAAACCATAAGATACCTAGGAATAAACCTAATCAAAGAAGTTAAGGATCTGTACTCAAGGAACTATAGAACATTCATGAAAGAAATTGAAGAAGACACAAAAAGATGGAAAAGCATTCCATGCTCATGGATCAGAAGAATGAACATTGTTGATTTTCATTCTCACAGTCATATTCTATCCCTTCATTGTAATTAACCTTATTTTTTGTATACATATAAGTTTTTCTTTCTTTAAAATTTTTGGATACAGTTTCTTCTAATAGATCAAAATATACCTTAAATATAACACAAGGCTTTTTTCTACTTCAGCCTGACCACATTCTTTCCTTTTTTCTTCTTTTTTCAACCAATTTCTTATCAATTCCTTTTTTATAATCTTTTTTAATTTCCATTTTTACAAACATATTCCATCCCTTCATCATGTATACCCTTATTTTTATACATATATCAGATTTTCTTTAAAGTTTTAAAGCTCTAAAAAGCTTTAATTTTGGGAGGCAGTTTCTTCTAACAAACAAAAAAACACCCAAATTCAAGTGTGTGGCTCTGTTCCATTCACCAATCTAATCATATAGAGAGACAAGATAGATATAGATACAGATAAAGATTTTTTTTTTTTCTTCTCCCTCTGGTTTTGGGTCTCTTTTGATTATGTTGCGGTATATTTTTCTGGGGTCGTTGTTACCCTTTTAACATTTTATTCTCTCATTCATCTATTCTTATCCAGATAAAATAACAAGGCAGAAAAACTCACCTCAAAAAAAAAGAACCTCAAGAGGTAGTACCAATGACTAGGGACCTAATCAATAAGTACATAAGTAATATGTCAGAACTAGAGTTCAGAATGATGATTATCAAGGTGCTAGCTGAGCTCAAAAAAAGCATGGAAGATATTAGAGAATCCCTTTCTGGAGAAATAAAATCCCTTTCTGGAGAAATAAAAGAATTAAGATCTAACCAAGTGGGAATCAAAAAAATTGATGAGGTGCAACCAAAAATGCAAGCTCTTATGCTAGGATAAATGAGGCAGATGAGAGAATCAGTGATCTAGAAAACCAAATGATGGACAATAAAGAAGCTGAGAAAAAGAGAAACAACTACTAGACCAGGAGGGGAGATTTCGAGAGATAAGTGATACCATAAAATAAAACAATATTAGAATAATTGGGATCCCAATTATTTCTTATTATAAAAGAAAGAGAGAGAAGGGCAGAAGGTATATTGGAGCAAATTATAGTAGAGAATTTCCCTAATTTGGCAAAGGGAACAAGCATTAAAATCCAAGAGGCACAGAGAAGCCCCCTCAAAATCAATAAAAAATAGGTCCACAGCCTGTCATCTACTAGTAAAATTTACATGTCTCAGGGCCAAAGAGAAGATCCTGAGAGCAACTCAGGAGAAGTCTGTAACATATAATGGTAGAAATATTAGAATTGGTAGCAGACCAATCCAAAAAGACCTGGCAGGCCAGAAAGGACTGGCATGATATATTCAGGGCACTAAACAAGAAAAACATGCCACCAAGAATACTATACACAGCTAGGCTATCACTGAAAATAGAAGGTGAGATATAAACTTCCCAGGACAGGGTGGCTTGGTGGCTGAGAACATTAAACCCTCTGCCATTGACTCAGGTCATGAGCTCAGGGTCCTGGGATTGAGGCCCACATCAGGCTCTCTGCTCGGCAGGGAGCCTGCTTCCTCCTTTCTCTCTGCCTGCCTTTCTGCCTACTTGTGATCTCTTTTTCTGTCAAATAAATAAATAAAATCTTAAAAAAAAAAAAAACCACTTTCCAGGACAAACAAAAACTAAAAGAATTTGAAAACACCAAACCAGCCCTACAGGAAGTATTGAAATGGGTCCTCTAAGCAGAGAGCCTAGAAGTAACAGGCCAGAAAGGAACAGAGACAATATACAATAACAGTTACCTTACAGGCAATAAAATGGCATGAAAGTCATATCTCTCAAAGTTACTCTGAATGTAAATGGGCTAAATGCTCCAATCAAAAGACTCCAGGTATCAAAATAAATAAAAACATAAGACCCATCAATATGCTATCGCTAAGAAATTCATTTTGGACCCAAAGACACCTACAGATTTAAAGTGAGGGGCTGGAAAACAATTTACCATGCTAATGGACATCAAAACAAAGCTGGGGTAGTAATCCTTATATCAGACAATTAAGATTTTAAGCCAAAGACTAGAATAAGAGATGAGGAAGGATACTATATCATTCTTAAATGGTCTGTCCAACAAGAATATCTAAAATTGTAAATATCTGTGCCTCTAACATGGGACCAGCCAATTATATTAACCAACTAATAACAAAATTAGAGAAACATGTCAACAATAATACAATAATAGTAGAGAACTTTAATACCCCACTCACTGAAATGAACAGATCATCTGAACAAAAGTTCAACAAGGAAATAAAGGCTTTAAGTAACACACGGCACCAGATGGACATCACAGACATATTCAGAACATTCCATCCCAAAGCAACAGAATACACATTCTTCTCTAGTGCACGTGGAACATTCTACAGAATACATCCATCCTGGATATAAATCAGGTCTCAACTGGTACCAAAATATTGAAATCATTCCTTGCATATTTTCAGGCCACAATGTTTTGAAACTAGAACTCAACCAGAAGAGGAAAGCTGGAAATAATTCAAATACTTGGAGCTAAAGAGCACCTGGGTCAACCAGGAAATTAAAGAAGAATTTTAAAAATTAGTGGAAACAAGTGAAAATGAAAACACAACTGTTCAAAATCTTTGGGACGCAGCAAAGGCAGTCCTGATAGGAAAGAATATAGCAATAAAATCTTTACTCAAGAAACAAGAAAGGACTCCAATACACAACCTAACCCAACACCTAAAGTAGCTGGAGAAAGAATAGCAAAGAAAGCCTAAACCCAGTAGAAGAGAAATAATAAAGATCACAGCAGAAATCAATGAAACAGTAACCAAAAGAACACAGAACAGATCAATGTAAGTAGGAGCTGATTCTTTGAAAGAATTAACAAGATTGAGAAACCCCTGGCCAGACTTATCAAAAAGAAAAGAGAAAGGACCCAAATTAATAAAATCATGAATGAAAGAGGATAGATCGCAACCAACACCAAATAAATACAAACAATTATAAGAATATATTATCACAAACTATACACTAGCAAATTTGACAACCTGGAAGAAATGCATACATTCCTAGAGACATATAAACTACCAAAAATGAACCAGGATGAAATAGAAAACTTGAACAGATCCATAACAAGTAAGGAGATTTGAAGCATTTATCAAAAATTTCCCAACAAACAAGAGCCCAAGGCCAGAGGACTTCCCAAGGGAATTATACAAAACACTTAAAGAAGAATTAATACCTATTATCCTGAAAGTGTTCCAAACAATAGAAATGGAAGGAAAACGTCCAGACTCATTTATGAGACCAGCATTACCTTGATCCCAAAACCAGACAAAGACCCTATCAAAAAGGAGAATTATAGACCAATATCCTTGATGAACACAGAAGCAAAAATCCTCACCAAAATACTAGCCAATAGAATCCAACAGAACATTAAAAGAATTATTCACCACGACCAAGTGGAACTTATTCCTGGACTCCCAGGTTGGTTCAACAACCACAAATCAATTCATGTGATACACCACATTAATAAAAGAAAGAACAAGTACCATGATATTCTCAATAGATGGTGAAAAGCATTTGACAACGTAAAACATCCTTTCTTGATCAAAACTCTTCATAGTGTAGGGATAGAGGATATATACCTCAATATCATAAAAGCCATCTATGAAAAACCCACAGCAAATATCATTCTCAATGTTTTTCCCTTAACACCAGGAACATGGCAGGGCTGTCCATTATCACACTGCTCTTCAACATAGTATTAGAAGTCCTAGCTTCAGCAATCAGAAAACAAAAAGAAATAAAAGGCATCTGAAGCAGCAAAAAAGAAGTCAAACTCTCACTCTTTGCAGATATGATACTTTATGTGGAAAACCCAAAAGACTCCACTCCAAAACTTCTAGAACTCACAGTAAAGTGTCAGTATATAAAATCAATGCACAGATACCAGTTGCATTTCTATACACCAAGAGCAAGAAAAAAGAAAGAGAAATTAAGGAGTCAATTCTGTTTACAATTGCACCCAAAACAAAGATACCTAGGAATAAACGTCACCAAAGAGGCAAAGAATCTGTACTCAGAAAACTATAAAGTCCTCATGAGGAAAACTAAAGAACACACAACGATATGGAAAAACAGTCCATGTTCATGGATTGGAAGAACAAATACTGTGAAAATATCTATGCTCCCTAAAGCAACCTACACATTTAATGCAATCCTTATCAAAGTACAATAATTTCTTTTCAAATAAATGTAAAAAATAATCCTGAAATGTGTATGGAATCGGAAAACACCACAAATAGCAGAAGGAATATTGAAAAAGAAAACCAAAATAGGCGGCATCACAATTCCAGACTTCAAACTCTATTGCAAAGCTGTCATTATCAAAACAGTATGGTACTGGCACAAAAATGGACACATAGATCAATGGAACAGAATACAGAGTCCGGAAATGGACCCTCAACTTGAGGGTCAACTCATCTTTCACAAAGCAGGAAAGAATGTCCAATGGAAAAAAATGACAGTCTCTTCAACAAATGCTGCTGGGAAAATTGGACAGCACATGCAGAAGAAGGAAACTGGGCCATTTCCTTACAACATACACAAAAAATAAATTCAAACTAGATGAAAGACCTCAGGTGAGACAGGAACCCATCAAAATCCTTGTAGAGAACACAGGAAGCATCCTCTTCGACCTCAGCCACAGCAAATTCTTCCTAGAACCATCAACAAAGGCAAAGGAATCAGGGCAAAGATAAACTATTGGGACTTCATCAAGATCAAAAGCTTTTGCTCAGCAAAGGAAACAGTCAATAAAACCAAAATACAATCTTCAGAATGGGAGAAGATATTTGTAAATGACGTATCAGATAAAGGGCTAATATGCAAAATCTATAAAGAACTCCTCAAACTCAATCCCCAAAGAACAAATAATCCAATCAAGAAACGGGCAGAAGATAGGAACAGACATTTCTTCAAAGAAGACATCCAAATGGCCAACACACACATGAGAAAGGGCCCAATATCACTCCAGATCAGGGAATATAAATCAAAACCACACTGAGATACCACTTCACACCATTCAGAATGGCTAAAATTAACCAGTCAGGAAATGATAGGTATTTGCAAGGATGCAGAGAAAGGGGAACGCTCCTATACTGTTGGTGGGAATGTAAGCTGGTGCAGCCACTCTGGAAAACAGTATGGAGGTTCCTCAGAAAGTTGAAAACAGAGTTACACTTTGACCCAGCAACCACACTACCTGGTATTTACCCTAAAGATACAAATATAGTGATCTGAAAGGGCACATACACCCAAATGTTTATAGTAGCAAAGTCGACAATAGCCAAACTATGGAAAGAAACTAGATGTCCATCAACAGATGAATGGATAATGAAGATGTGGTACACACACACACACACACACACACACACACCACTGAATACTATGCAGCCATCAAGAAAATGGATTCTTGCCATTTGCTATCACGTGGATGGAACTAGAGGGTATTACGCTAAGTGAAATACACCAATAAGAGAAAGACAATTATATGATCTCTCTGATATGAGGAGTTTGAGAGGCAGGGCAGGAATTCACAGGAGGTAGGGAGGGAAAAAATGAAACAAGATGGGATCAGAAGGGAGACAAATCATAAGAGACTCTTAATCCCAGGAAACAAACAGGGTTGCGGGGAGTTGGGAGGAAGGGATAGAGTGGCTGGGTGATGGACATTGGGGAGGGTATGTGCTATGGTGAGTACCATGAATTATGTAAGACTAATGATTCACAGACCTGTGCCCCTGAAGCAAATAATACATTATATGTTAATTTTTTTAAAAATCATTCTTGGGGCACCTGGGTGGCTCAGTCAGTTAAGCATCTGTCTTTGGATCAGGTCATGATATCAGGGTCCTAGGATGGAGCCCCATATTGGGCTCTCTGCTCAGTGCGGAGTATGCTTCTCCCTCTTCCTCTGTCACTCCCTCTTCTTGTGCGCTCTCTCTCTCTCTAATAGATACATAAAATCTTTAAAAACAACAGCAACAACATTCTTTAAAACTTGATGAAGTGGTTTAATAATTTGAACACTAGTGAGACTCTCAAAATTTTTAAATTTCCTAAATCATTGTATTAGTTCTGAAAAAAGAGAAGTATGTCATAGAATGGGAATCCTAATGAAAATACTCAGTTATTTTAAAATTGAACAGCATCACTTCTACATTTTACTATTATTTTAGCAAATTAGAAATGCATTACTTAGAAAATTAGAAGGAAACTAACCAGTGAAGAATATTCCTCTATTGGGTCACACTATAAAGAATGTTAAAATGAGATATTATATACAGCTCCGTTAACATCAAATCAGCAAGGTCTGCAAGGCTGATACATTTTTATTCCATTTTTCCATTCTTATTCAGTATTTCTAACACTTTTATTTAATTAAAACTTGGGTTTCTCCGAATGAACTTGAAAATAGTTTTCAAACATCAATGCATTGCATTCTAACAAAGAATGATGTTTGAATAGTTGTGTGTATGCATTCCCAGAGAATATATAAGTATTTATAGGCATTGTAGTGAATCAAAATGAATGTGTACTTTATTAAAATTTAAAGAGACAAGAGAGTTACCCTTGCCATTGGATATGAAAATGAACTACTAGCTTACCACATTTCCCTTTAAAGGAATTGCTTTAAGAACACAAGTTATTTTAAACTTAATGTACACCACAACAAGAAACAAAGAAAAAACAAAAAACTGTCATAATGAAAGCATTCAGATGAATTGCTGCTTTTAGGCAACACACAGAAAGTTACCATCAGATTTTTGCAAAACAGTATTTGCTATGTCTTTTAGGATCCACTACTAAACTATTTTTTATGAAAAATCATATTGAACCTTAAGGCTCCAATGATTATTTGAGCTAGATTAATCACTTATTAATTTTAATAACAAAAGGTCAAAGATTATTGACATCCATGAAGGAAAATTAACATTAAATATTAGAGCTCTTTCTTAAATAATCCATTGTTTAAATAACCAAACTGTTTTAATTAGCATTTTTTATTGTATGTTTATTTATACTAGGCAAGGGAATAATTAACATATAGACTACTAAGCCACTTCTCTGCGAAATTTAGAGAAACCACGGATGCCTACATTAACCAGCAATGGAAAAACATGATAGCTAGCTTGCTCATAATGATCATATTTTACTCTGAAACTGGGGGTCAAAACTGTAGTGCGCCATCTCCTTATTGTACTTAACAACTTTATTATTCTAGGAGCATCCGGCTGGCCCAGTCAGTTGGGCAGCTGACTGGATTTTGGCTCAGGTCATGATCTCAGGGTTCTGAGATGGAGCCCTATGCCTGGCTTTGTGTTCGGCAGGGAATCCTCTTGGGGATTCTCTCCCCCTCTCTCTCTCTCTCTCTAACCTCTGCTCACTTTCTCCCTCTCCCTCTCTTGAATAAATAAATTAACTTAAAAAAAAACAAAAAACAAAAAACTATGTTGGGGCACCTGGGTGACTCAGTAGTTGGGCTCCTGCCTTCAGCCTGGGTCATGATGCCAGGGTCCTGCGAATAAGCCCCTCATCTCTGGGGGAGGCCTGCTTCTCCCTCTCCCACCCCCCTGCCTGTGTTCCCACTCTCACTCTCTCTCTCTGTGTCAAATAAGTAAATAAAAGCTTAAAAAAAAAAAACACGAAACTATGTTATTCTATTTCCCATATACCATTCCCTCCAGGAGATGCTAATGTCATTGAAGAAATTAGACCAGTGTACATAGAAGGATCCTAAAATCCAGCTTACAGGCAGTATTTGAGCAAGTATTATGTTTTAATGATAAAGTATCAGAGTTACACAATTCCGAGACTGAATGCAATACACAGACACATGTACACAAACACCTGTCTCTGCAGCTAAGGCCTGATGAAGAACATGCTTCCTATTAGAAATAAAAGTTATCAACAGATCTTTTTTTTTTTAAGATTTTATTTATTTATTTGACAGAGAGAGAGATCACAAGTAGGCAGAGGGACAGGCAGAGAGAGGAGGAAGCAGGCTCCCCGCTGAGCAGAGAACCTGATGCGGGCCTCGATCCCAGGACCCTGAGATCATGACCTGGGCCGAAGGCAGAGGCTTTAACCCACTGAGCCACCCAGGCACCCCAACAGATCTTTCAACGATTCCTAGGGCAATATAATTAGAAACAATAAAAGATATGTAACTCATCAAGAGTTTAACATTTAACTATTTATAAGCAAATTCTAATATTGAGCATCTCTTCCTCAGAGGAGGCCATATTTAAGACTTATTTTTCAGAAAGGTTTCATACGTGTCTATACCAAAGCAGGAAAAAACTTTAATCTAGTGTTTTGTTTGCAAATTTTAATAACTGGAATCAAGGAAAGTAAGTATTTCTGGTGTGCCCTAAGTTTTCAGCACATTTGCCATTAATCGGCGAGTATAGTATAATAAAATTTGATCTTTTGCATTGTAATTGACAGTCATATTTAATAACATATACATTTAAGAGAACCACAAAAATAATGTCATCCAAGACTTATCCATCATAATAATTCATGCTTAATTTTTGTCAAAAAAGACAATGAGACAGATTTTACTCAGGGCTATTATAAAGCCAGGCTCAATTCCAAACATAGTTAGGGAAACTGGGAATTTATAGCCAACAAACAGAGTTAGAGGCAGTGGATGAACTATTACTAAAGAGGAAACATCAGAAGTAAAGAGGATTCTGGCTGAGCTGACCTAACAGGAAGGAGTGTGCTAAAAACAGGCTAAGGTGATCAAACATCACCTCCAGGATGGTGGAAGATGAGGAACTGATCAGATACAGTGAGAGATCTGCTATTGAGAATAGGGGACATCTGCTAACTTGACTTGACAGAGTGCTTATTAAAAGTGGATTTTATAAGGAAGCACACAGATGTGTCCAGGAAAAGGTTCAGGAACCTAACTAAAGTCCGAGCAAGCAAAGAATCTGTCAACATAAACATAGATGATTTTAGGATATATACTGTGCTGTGATACCCAATAACTACATGACCATTTTTATCATCAATGTTTAGTTTCAAAAGGTTTTAAGTGTGAACAAACTCATCAGTAAGGTTTAAAAGAAGAGACTGCTTTTTGTTGCATAATTGTAACCGCACAGAAGGTCATTCTAAGCATGTTTCCAAAGTCCAAAACTATAAAGAGTAGATATTAAATATATATATATATATATGTATACATATATATATTATATATAAACTTGAATAAGTATATACATTTGAATAAGATATTTACAAAAGACACACTGGCCTCAGCATTAGGCCCTAAGCCCTATAAGCAAGCTTCCACCTTAGATGTCTTTGCATTTGCTATTTCCCCTACTTGGAACTCCCTTTGTCCAGGTCTCTGGATGTCTCCCTTTCTAATTTCCATCAAGCCCACTCAAAAATCACTTCTCAGTGGGGCCCTTCCTGCCTACTCCACATAAAATATAATACCTCCCCATAAGAAGCAGAACTTCTTATCCCTCTTATCCTGCTTTGTTTTTGTAGAGAGCACTAGTCACCATCTGGCATACCTTATGTTTACTTGGTTATTTATTTTAGGCCTCCATTCCCACTCCAAATAAAAGTATGATTCTTAAGGATAGACTATTTTGCCACCACCATATCCTCAATAACTACAATGGTGCCTGCTCCATAGTACATGTTCAACAGTTTCATTACATGATTTGCCACATGCTGCCAGACCACCCTTCCAAAATTGTGCAGCAATCATCACTATTCTGCAATGTATAACTGGAACTGCTTTGCTAGATTTTCACCAACACTAGACATTATCAATATGTGATTTATTATCAAGAAGTAGGTGTAGCTTTTATCAGCTGAATAGTCAAACTCTAATTTATAACCAAAATTATGTATTTAAAATATGTTGATATATTCCTATGTGAACACTATACAGAATACAAACAGAAACAATGCAGATAAAATTTCAGAGTTAATATCCTCAGTAGTTCATGCTCATGTTTTTTAGCTCTAATAATTAAAATGCAAATAAAATATCTCTTCAAGGGAATCTAAGGCACTAATCCCTCCATTTCAAGAGAGTATCTTCCAGCCAGCACCATTCTTCTGTGAAATAAGCAGTCTCTCTGTCAGGTCTGAAGAAAAGAATGAGGAAAATGAGAGGATCACTCATTGTAACTGCCCTCCTGGAGTCCTTTCAATATGCTTCCATGACAGAGAAAATTCAGAGGCTCAGGCCCTCTAGTAAGATTTATAGGAGACTTTAACATAGATCCACATGAAAGATAAATATAAATGGACAATGAAAAGAGGGTTGTAGCAGGGACGAAAACATCCTATATGTGACATGAAGATCCCAAGGAGTAGTGATTCCAGGGATGCAAACTCATCCTTGCGAACAGTCCTTGAAAATGACATTTTAAAACAACATCAAGTAATTGGAAGACCAAGATGGAAATTGACTTACATTCCAAAACTAGACAGTCTATGAGCTGAAGTTTATAAGACACAAATTATCTTAAAAATGTCTTACTGTTCAAAGATCATTGTCAGTCCCAATGTAGAAATTACAAATATGGGCCACCCTTTGAACAGTTCTGAATTAACAAAATTATAGCATAAGCCAAAATTAACACAACATTCTGCTATATTTTTACTTTTAGGTTATTCTTTTTTGACATATTTAATAGGATTTTTAAAAAGTAAGACAGATATCTTTCCAAATTGCAAGTTATAGATGTCCCCTAAAAACTCAAAACAGTCAGGCTTCCTTTAGAAATTAGACAAATTCCCCATTTGGGAGAAAGAATTTAAGTTTGAGTAAATAATAATAATAATAATAATAATACTGCCAGGTAACAGAAGACTTGGATCATTTCAATGATGTTGTCAACAGATGGCAAACGTGGGACAATGGAAGATAATGCCAAAATAATTACTTCTCAAACCAGCAGCCAAGCTAGGAGTGCATTCTGTGAGAAATAACCATTATGCTCATTGCTCAGGAAAAAAGACATACACACAAATATTAGGAGAAAAATAATCAAATCTACAGAAATAAAGGAAGAGCACTAAGGTTAAAAATATTCTAGTGAAGGGAAAAGAAAATGGGAAGGAATATTTTAACTATGCCAAGCAAGAATAAAATTCAATTAAAGTAATTTAATGGTCATAGTGGCCACCTTTTCAAAGCAATATGTGCAAGGCCTTATGCCACGTCCTATTACAAGTGAATTATTCAACCCACAGGAATGCTATGAACTTGATTTTATTATTATCCACATTTCACAAAAGAGGAAACTGAGAAATAAATAAGTTAAATAATCTTCACTAGGTCATACAAGTTTTAAATGATAGAGCCAAGATCCATTCCTACAATTCCAGAGATCTTACTCTTAGACATTACACTATGTATCAGGTCAAATATTACATGTAAACACTCAAAAGGCAGCTTAACTTTCTGTTTGAAGGCAACCCATCTACATAAGCCTGGTTACACTATGCCAATATCACTCTGCACCCACAGACTCAAAGATTCACTGATTCAAACATTTTAACCACTAACTATATCAAAGCATCATATTAGGCACCAGAAATTTATTTTCAGCTCAGGAAGAGCTAATAGCCTACCAGGAAATAAGGGAAATATGTAAACAAATAATTAAATGCAATGCAGGAGGTAACACCCCAGCAGATACATTCAAAGTAGAGAAAAATCGAAGACTTACCACAGGATTCTACTCCATTTTTATGTCAGGAAATGGAAAATGGGAAGGAGGAAAGAGACAAGAAAGAAAAAATGTCTGAAAATTTTCTGAACCTGGAGAACATTCTGGATATTCAAATTCATGAAACTAATATGTCCCACTGAAATTTCAATTCAAAATTATCTTCTCCCAGACATCTTAAAATAAAATTATCTAAATCAAAGAAAAAGAAAGAATTTTACTTCCAAGATTTTATTTAAATTCAAATTAGTTAACATAGTATAGTATCAGTTTCAGGTGTAGAATTTAGGCATTCATCAGTTGCATATAATACCCAGTACTTCACAAGTGCCCTCCTTAATGCCCATCAATCAGTTATCCCATCCCCCCACACATCACCCTTCCAGCAACCCTCAGTTTTTTTCTCTATACTTGAGTCTCATGGTTTGCCTTCCTCTCTGTTTTTATCTTATTTTTCCTTCCCTTCCCCTACATTCATATGTTTTGTTTCTTAAATTCCACATATGAGTAAAATCATATGGTATTTGTCTTTCTCTGATTTATTTCCCTTAGCATATAGTCTCTAGTTCCATCCACATTGTGACAGAAGGCAAGATTTCAATTCCTTTCTATGCCTGAGTAGTAGTAGTATTCCGTAGACACACACACACACACACACACACACACACACACACACACACACACCCCACATCTTATTTATCCATTCATCTGTCAGTGGACATTTGAGCTCTTTCCATGTTTCAACTATTGTAGACATTGAAGCTATAAACAATGGGGTACATGAGACCTTTCAAATCGTGATTTTTGTATCCTTTGGATAAATACCTAGTAGTGTAATTGCTGGGTGGTAGAGTAGTCTATGTTCAACTTTTTGAGGAGCCTCCATACTGTTTTCCATAGTGGCTGCACCAGTTTGCATTCCCATCAATAGTGTAGGAAGGTTCCTCTTTTTCCACATCCTCCCCAATATCTATGGTTTCCTGACTTGTTAATTTTAGCCATTCTATTTGGTGTGAGGTGGTATCTCATTATAGTTTTGATTTGTATTTTCCTAACATGAAGTCATGTGGAACATTTTTTCGTATGTCTGTTGGCCATTTGCATGTCTTTTTTGAAGAAATGTCTGTTCATATCTTCTGCCCATTTCTTGACTGAATTTTGGGGGTTTTTGGTGTTAAGTTTCTTTATAGATTTTGGATATAACTCTTTATCACATAGGTCATTTGCTAATATCTCATCCCACTCTGTAGGTTGCTTTTTAGTTTTGTTGAGTGTTTCCTTCACTGCACAAATGTTTTGTTGTTGCTTTTTTTATCTTGATGAAGTCCCAATAGTTCATTTTTGCTTTTGTTTCCCTTGTCCCTGGCAATGTGTCTAGCAAGAAACTGCTGAGCCGAAGATCAAAGAGGTTGCTGCCTGTGTTCTCCTCTAGGATTTTGATGGATTCCTGTCTCACATTGAGGTCTTTCATCCAGTATGAATTTATTTTTGTGGATGGTGTAAGAAACAGTCCAGTTTTATTCTTCTGCCTGTGGATGTCCAATTCTCCCAATTCATTTGTTGATGATACTGCCTTTTTTCCATTGGATATTCTTTCCTGTTTCGTCTAAGATCAGTTGACTATATAGTTGTGGGCCCATTTCTGGGTTCTCTATTCTAGTCCATTGATTTGTATGTCTGTTTTTGTGCCAGTACCATACTGTCTTAATTACAGCATTGTAATATGACCTGAAGTCTGGCATTGTGATGCCTCCCTTTTTGCTTTTCTTTCTCAACATTGTTTTGACTAGTCAAGGTCTTTTCTGGTTCCATTCAAATTTTTAGAATAATTTGTTCCAGCTCTGTGAAAAATGCTGGTGTTATTTTGATAGGGATTGCCCTGAATGAATAGATTGCCTTGGGTAGTATAGACATTTTAACAATATTTGTCCTTCCATTCCATGAGCATGGGATGTTTTTATATTTATCTGGGTATTCCATTTCCTTCTTAAGTATGCTATAGTTTTCTGAGTACAGATCCTTTATCTCCTTAGTGGGTTTATTCTTAGGTATCTTATGGGTATTCGGTACCATTTGAATGGGACTGATTCCTTGATTTCTCTTTCTGCTGCTTCATTATTAGTTTATAGAAATGCCACATATTTCTTCACACTGATTTTCCTGTGATTATCCTGTGATTTTCCTGAATATGTGTATCAGTTCTAGTAAATTTTTGGTGGTGTCTTTCAGGTTTCCTACATAGAGTATCATGTCATCTGCAACCAGAGAAATTTTGACTTCTTCCTTGCCAATTTGGATGCATTTTATTTGTTGTCGTCTGACTGCTGAGGTTAGGACTTCTAATACTATGTTAAAGAACAGTGGTTAGAGTAGACATGCTTATTGTGTTCCTGACTTTAGGGGAAAATCTCTCAGGTTTTTTTTCATTTGCAATGATTATTAGCTGTGGGTCTTGTGTATATGGCCTTTATGATGTTGAGGTATGTTACTTCTATCCCTATTTTCTTGAGGATTTTTATCAAGAAAGGATGCTGTATTTTGTCAAATGCCGGTTCTGCAACTATTGAGAAGATCATATGGTTCTTATTCTTTCTTTTATTAGTGTGGTGTATCACGTTGATTGATTTGTGGATGCTGAACCACCCCTGCAGCCCAGGAATAAATTCCACTTGGTTTTGATGAACAATCCTTTTAATCTACTGGTGGATTTGATTACCTAGCATCTTGGTGAGAATTTCTACATCCATTTTATCAGGGATATTGGTCTGTCATTCTCCATTTTAGTTGGGTCATTGCCTGGTTTGGAATCAAGGTAATACTGGCCTCACAGAATGAGTTTGGAAGTTCTTCCATTTCTATTTTTGTGGAACCACTTCAGAAGAATATGTATCAATTCTTTAAATGTTTGGTAGAATTTGCCTTGGAAGCCATCAAGTCCTGGACTCTTACTTATTGGGAGAGTCTTTATTATTGATTCAATTTTTAGGTGTTATGGATCTGTTCAAATTTTCTATTTCTTCCTGATTATTTTGGCAATATATCTGTTTCTAGGAATTTTTCAATTTCTTCATATTATGCAATTTTTTGGCACATAATTCCTCATAATAGTCTCTAATAATTATATTTCTGCTGTGTTGGGTGTGATCTCTCCTCTTTAATTTGTAATTTTATTTATTTGGGTTCTTTCTATTTTCTTTTTGATGAGTCTACCTAGCAGTAACTATTTTGTCAATTCTTTCAAAGAAACAGCTCCTAATTTTGTTGATCTGTCCTACTTTTTTTTTAATTTCTATATCATCTGTTCCTGCACTAATCTTTATTACTGCCATTCTTCTGCTGGTTTTAGGCTTTATTTGTCGTTCTTTTTCAGCTCCTTTAGGTGTAAGATCAAGTAGTGTTTGAAAATTTTCTTGCAACTTGAGAAAGTCCTGTAATGCTATATTCTTCCCTCTTATTTCTTACAATGCTTCAGCGTTCTCTTATATTTGTGTTTTGTAAGTTTTACTATAATTTTGTCTTGGTGTTGACCTATTTTTTGTTGTTTTGGAGGAGAGTTCTCTGTTCCTTTTGGATTCAAATGCCTGTTTCCTTCCCCAGCTTAGGGATGTTCTCAGCTATAATTTGTTCTGCCCTTTTCCCCATGCTCTTCTTAGATTCCTATGATAGGGATATTATTGTACTTTATAGAACTGCTGAGTTCTCAAAGTCTATATTTGTGATCTAATAGTTTTCTTTCCCTCTTCTTTTCAGCTTCATTATTTTTCATAATTTTATGTTGTATATCACCTATTCGTTTGTCTGCTTCTTCCATCCTCTTTGTGATTACATTCAGTGAGCTTTGCATCTCAGTTATAGCATTTTCTTTTTTTTAATTTCAGCCTGACTAGTTTTTAGGTCTTTGATCTCTACAGTCAGGGTTTCTCTGCTGTCTTATTTGCTTTTATCAAGTGAAGCTAGTATTCTTATGACTCTTGGTCTAAATTCTTGTTCATATTTATTGTTTACATCTGTTTTGAGCAAATCTTTGGCTGTGATTTCTTCTTGATCTTTGTTTTGGGGTGAATTCCTCCACCTTGTCATTTTGGCTAAGTTTCTCTTGTGTACTATTAAAGCTTGTTATGTTTCCTGCTCCTCAGAGTAATACTGTATTTAAAAAGGGGACATACTCTGTCTGGAGCCTGGTGCTTAAGGAAGTGTTTCTGGTATATGCTGTGTGCATTCTGCTGTTGTGTTTTGGTTGCTCTTTCCTACAGGACAGTCATCTTCAAAGTTCCTCTTTACTTGTGGTGGGGAGTACTTGGACCTTTAACTAGGTGTGCTTCATTTTTGTTAAGATAAACCTGATAAAAAAAAAATCTGGTCCAAAAGAAGAGAAAAGGAAAACAAACAAACAAACAAACAAAAAACCCAACCAAACAAACAGCTATAAGTATTATTCCAAAGAGACAGAAAAAAGGAAGAAGCTTGATCAAAAAAAAAAAAAGAAAAAAGGAGAGAAAAGGGAGTAAATGAATGAACAAAATGTATAAGCCTGACTCAAAAGAAAAAAGAAAGGAAAAAAAGAGAAAAGAAAAAGGGGGAAAGCCTGGTCCACCAGAACTGAAGCTGAAACTCTGGGGTACTATGAACAGTAAACTTGGTTTACTGTTGGTCCTTTAGGGGAGAGGCCAACTGTACTGGTTCACAGTCAGACATGCCCTAGTGAAGATGCCCCTGTAGGACACAGAGAGGCAGCATTTGAAATGAGCAGTTCCAGCCTCCACTGGAGGTGCTGTGTTGCTCAGTGGAGTCCAACTGTGCCGTGGTGGGGGGTAGAAGATGTCTTCACCTAACATCTCCACCATACTCATGGCCACCACTGCTTAGGAAACCCTCAAAGAAAAGTGAACAATCTCCCCTCCTATAGTCCAGACCCTGTCATATCCTTGCCTTCAACCTGTCTATGCCAAGGCCATTGGCTCACCTTG
The DNA here is from genome assembly GCA_004023965.1 of Spilogale gracilis. NCBI lineage: Eukaryota > Metazoa > Chordata > Mammalia > Carnivora > Mephitidae > Spilogale > Spilogale gracilis. Next base: position 46,398 of record PITA01009083.1, on the reverse strand, counting down.
TGTCACAATTCTCCTGTGCTTTATATCTGTGGTTCATGAGTGGAATTCAGAACCCCAAATCTTAAAGGACCAGGCAAAGCACAGACCTACTCCCCTCCACCTGGAGAGAATCTTACACTGCTGCACCAGAAAAGCAGTCACATGGCTACTAAGGTACCTGGTGTCTCATAGTGAAGTGCAGCAAAAATATGTGACCAGGTTATCGGTCCTCTTCTTGTGTCTCTGTCCCTGCTATTGAATGGCTGTTCAATGGTGCCCATGGGTTCCTTGCTCGTGGAGAGGCAGTACACTCCTCTAAATGTACTCTAGGAAGGGGAATGTTCTCCCCCAGTGCAAGCCAGGGGATCCCCACACCATGCTGTCCACCATCTTCTCCTAGCTCTCCATCCTCCCTCTCCCCAGGAGAACCACTGCTCACCTAACTTGGCTCAAGTAAATGACATAGACTTCTAAAACCTCACAACTGAGCTCCACTGTTTGCAAAAAAAAATTGCCATAGTCAGTCCCTCTCAATTTCCAGTCAATGGCTATTTCTTACACAAACTCAGTGTACTGTTCTCCTTATCTCTCCTACCCTCTCTCCATCTTTCCTTGTCCTTTTTCTGCAAAAATGTTTTCTACTCTCTCCTCAGCACTGCAGCTTTTCTCTCCCCATTCATGTCTCTGAAACACATATATCCCATGTTCTCTCTTGCTAATTGTGTTCTCTTAATCTGCAAATTGATTTCCTAGTTTTTCAAAATGCTTTTATGCCAAACTAACTGTGTTTGAGGGATGAGTCAAGCCCAGGGTCTCCCCACTACTTTGCCATCTTAACTCACAGTAGCAAACAGAAAATTTTTAAAGCACCAAGAAAAAGCAGCTTTCTTGAAATCTAGGAAATACCTATAAGGTTATAAGCAGATTTCTCAGCAGAAACCTTGTATACCAAGAGAGAAAGTGATAGTGCCTCTCCACGAGCGAGGAACCCATGGGCACCATTGAACAGCCATTCAATAGCAGGGACAGTGGTAGAAAGTGGTAGAAGAAAAAAAAAGGCCAATATATATATACATATATATATACATATATGTATGTATGTATATATACTTTGTCCAGGAAAGTTATCCTTCAGAAACAGAAATGAGAAAAATACTTGTTTCCCAAACAAATAAAAGCAGAAGTGGTCATCACAAAGAGACTTGCCTTGTAAGAAATTCTGAAAGGACTTCTTTAAGTTAGGGGCACCTGGGTGGCTCAGTCATTAAGTGTCTGCCTTTGGCTAAGGTCGTGATCCCAGAGTCCTGGGCTCAAGCCCCACATTGAGCCCGGAGCCCTGCATCAGGTTCCCTGCTCTGCAGGAAGCCTGCTTCTCCCTTTCCCACTCCCCATACTTGTGTTCCCTCTCTCACAATCTCTTTTTCTGTGTCAAATAAATAAAATCTTTTTTAAAAAAAGAAATTCTTTAAGCTGAAATGAAAAGATTCTAACTAGTAACATAAGAAAAACATGAAAATGAACAACCCATTGGTAAAGCCAAGTATATAGTCAAATTCAGGATATCTAATAATGTAATATGATGGTATATTCACCACTAACTCCAATATAAAGGATAAAGGGCAAAATAAAAATAGCTATAGCCACAATAATTTGTTAGTTAATATACAATGTAAAGAGATATAAAGTATTACATCAAAAGCAAACTGTAGAGGGGGAATAAAAATCTAACCTTCTATGTATAATTGAAGTTAAGTTGTTATTAGTTTATAAGAGACAGTTATAGCTATAAGATATTTGAAGTAAGCCTTAGGGTAACAATTAAACAAAAACTTCTAGGAAATACAAGATGAAGAGAACAAAAATCAAAGTATACCTCTACAGGAAATCAATTCACAAAGGAAGACAGCAAGAGAAGAAGAAAGGAACAAAGGAACTATAAAACAACAAGAAGACAGTAAGATGGCAAAAGTAAGTCCTTACTTATCAACACTTACTTAAAAAGTATATGAATTAGGGGCGCCTGGGTGACTCAATTGGTTAAGCAACTGCCTTCGGCTCAGGTCATAATCCCGGAGACCTGGGATAGAGTCCCACATCGGGCTCCCTGCTCGGCGGGAAGCCTGCTTCTTCCTCTCTCACTCCGCCCTGCTTGTGTACCCTCTCTAGTTTTGTTTCTCTCTGTCAAATAAATAAAATCTTAAAAAAAAAAGTAAGTGAATTAAATACTCCAATCAAAAAATAGAGTGGCTCAGAAAACCTAGATACAAACTTACAATTAGATGGTCATTTAATCTTTGACATAGGAGGAATGAATGAGTATATGGGAAATATAATGGGAAATATAATGGGAAAAAGATAGTCTCTTAAACAAATAGTACTAGAAAAACTGGACAACTACATGTAAAAGAATAAAACTGGGTTTCACCATACACAAAAATAAACTCAAAATGAATTCAAGACCTAAATGAGAGACCCAAAACCATAAAAACCCTTGAAGAGAACACAGGCAGTAATCTCGATGACATCGGCCATGGCAGTATTTTTCTAGGTATATTTCCGAGGCAAGGGAAATAAAAGGAAAAATAAACTAAAGGGACTGTATCAAAATAAAAAGTTTCTGCATAGTGAAGGAAAGAATTAACAAAACTAAAGGCAACCAACTTAGTGGGAGAAGATATTTGCAAATAATGTATCCAATAAAAGGTTAGTATCCAAAATATATTAAAAAAATCCTATAACTCAATAACCAAAAACCAAATAATCAAATTAAAAATAGACAGAAGGGGTGCCTGGATGGTTCAGGTCATGGTCCCAGGGTCCTGGGACCGAGTTCCTCACTGGGCTCCTGCTCTGCAGGAAACCTGATTCTCCCTTTGCCTCTCTCCCTCTCTCTCCCTCTCTCTCATAAATAAATAAAATCTTTTTAAAATAAAAAAATAAATAAAAATGGGCAGGAGACATGAACAAACGTCACTCCAAAGAAGGACATACAGATGGTCAAAGAACACATAAAAAGATGCTCAATATCATTCGACATCAAAGAAATGTGAATCAAAACTACGGTAAAAAATTCTTCACACCTGTCAGAATGGCTAAAATCAACAGCACAAGAAAGAGCAAATGTTGACAAGGACAGAGGCTGAGGAGCCCTCTTGCATTATTGGTGGAAATGCAAATTGATGCAGTTATTGTGGAAAACAGAATGGAGTTTCCTCCAAAAATTAACTATAAAACTATTCTATGACCCAGAAATTTCACTACACGATAAAAAACACTAATTCTAAGGCATACATGCACCCCTATGCTTACTAAAGCATTATTTACAGTAGCCAAACTATGGAAGCAACCCAAGTATCCATCAATGTATGAATAGATAAGGAAGATGTGTTATATATATATCACAATGGAATAATATTTAACCACAAAAAAAAGAATGAAATCTTGCCATTTGCAGTAACACAGAGTTAGAGAGTATAATGCTATGTGAAATAAGAAAGACAAACATCATATGATCACACTCATATGTGTAATTTAAGAAAAACAAAGGCGAAAAGGAAAAAAGAGAGAGAGAACTAAGAAACAGACCTTAATTACAGAAAATGAACTGATGGTTTCCAGAGGGGAGGTAGGGGGAGGATGGGGGGATAGGAAATGTGGATTAAAGAGTACACTTATCATGTTAAAAAAAAATAAAATAATAAGAAAAAAAAGTGGTTGAATGAAGGAAAAAAAAAAGACCCAACCATGTTGCTCACAAGAGACTCACTTTAGCTTCAAGGACACACTTAGGCTCAAAGTGAAGAGACAGAAACAGCCCACATAAATAGAAACAAAAAAAGAACAGGATAGCTATACTTTATCAAATAAAATACATAAACTTTAAGCCAAAAATGGTAACAAGAGACAAAGAAGGTTATTATATAATAACAAAGTACTCAATTAATTAAGAGGATATAACAATTATAAATTATATGTCCCCAGCACTGGAATACCTAAATCCACTTTAAGGAAGTAACAGACAATAATGTAATAGTAATCGTAGGGGACTTCAATATGTTATTTCAACAAATGGGTAGATAAGCCAGAAATATCAATAAAATATTGGACTTTAGCTATACTTTAGATAAAATAGACCTGAAAGAAATACACAGAACATTCCACTCAACAGCAGCAGAATACGTACTTTCCTCAATGCACATACTTATATATATGTTAATAAAACCAGTCTCAGAAAACTTTAAAAAACTGAAATTACACTAAGTATATTTTCTGACAATGGAATGCAACTAGAAATCAACACTAGGAAGAAAACTGAAAGTTCACAAATATGTGGAAATTAAACAACATGCTACTTAACAACCAATAGATCACAAAAGAAATCAAAAATATTTTTTTGAAATTTTTCAAAACAAATGGAAATGGAAACACAATATACCAAAACCTACAGGACACCGCAAAAGCAGTGATACAAGCTATGTTTATAGCAATAAATGCCAGTACTAAGAAAAAAAGGGGAGTTCTCAAACAATCTAACTTTATATCTAAAGAAACTAGAAAGACAACAAACTAAGCCCAATATTGCAAAAGGAAAAACATAACAAAAACAAGATCAACAAAACTAAGAGTTGGTTTACTGAAAATATAAATAAAACTGACAAACCTTTGTCTAAACTTACTATGAGAAAGAAAAAAAAACAAAGGAGCCTCAAGTAAAATTACAATGAAAAGGTAGAATTACAATTGATATCAAACAAATACCAAGGATTATAAGAGACATATATGAACAGATTTCTATCAACAAATTGGACAACCTAGAAAAAAAATGAGTATTTAGAAACACAACCTGCAGCAAAAAAAAAAAAAAAAAGAAAGAAAGAAACACAACCTACAAAGATGGTATCATGAAGAAACAGAAAATCTGAACATACCAGTTACCACTAAAGAGATTGTATCATTAATCAAAAAACCTCCCAACAATGAAAATCCCGGGAAGGAATAGTTTCCTTGATAACTTCAATAAAATATTTAAAGAGGTGTTCATGCCAGTTCTTCTCAAACACTTCCCAAAAAAACTGAAGATGAGGTAACACTCCCATCTCTTTCTATGAGGCTAGTATTACTTGACACCAAAGCCAGATAACAACAAAACAATAGAAAAATATAGGCCAATATCCCTGATGAATACTGATGCAAAAATTTAACAAAAGTTATATAATTGAATTCAACATAATAAAAGGGTCTTACACCATGACCAAGGGAGATGTATACTTGAGATGCAAGAATGGATCAACATATGCAAATCAATAAATGTGATTTAATAAAATAGAAGATAAAAATTACATGATCATCCCAGAAAATGAAGAAAAAGCATTCGACAAAATAAAACATTCCTTCATGATAAAAATTCTCAACAAATTGCGTATACAATCAATAGACATCAACATAATAAAGGTCATATATGACAAGCCCATGGCTAATATCATACTTAACAAAAGTAGAAAGATTTTTCTTGAAGATCAAGACTATAGTGCCTAGTCTCAACACTCATAGCCACAGCAATTAGTCCAAAAAAAATTAAAGAAACAAAGGAAAGAAGAAATGATTAAAAGTTAACTCAGCCAGAAAGGAAAAATGTAAAATTGTTTGCTGATGACACGATCTTCTATTTAGAAAATCCTAAGGAATCCACCAAAAAAAACTAATAATTATTAGACTTAATAAACAAAATCAGCAAAGTTTTGGGATACAAAAAATCAGTACAAAAAATCAATTGCATTTCTATACTTTAACAATGAACTATATGAAAAGGAAATTTTAGAAAATCCCATTTATAGTAAAATCAAAAACAATGAAATACTTGGGAATAAACTTAACCAAGAAAGTAAAAGATCTGTATTTGAAAACTGTAAGACACTGATGAAAGAAACTGGAAAAGCCACAAATAAATAGGAAGATATTCTATGTTCATGGATTAGAAGAGCTAACACTGTTAAAATGTCCCTAACACCCAACATAATTTGCAGATTCAATGCAATTCCTTTCAAAATCCCAAAAGCATTTAAAAAGGCTTAAAATTTGTGTGTAACCATGGAAAACTCCAAATAGCCAAAACAATCTTAAGAAAGAACAAAGCTGGAGGCAAACTTTCTAGTTTCAAATTATAATACAAAGGTATAGTAATCAAAACAGTATGGTATTGGCATAAAAACAGAAACACAAACCAAGAGAACAGAACCAAGGACTCAGAAATGAAGTTTTGCACATAAGATCAATTAATATTTGACAATGGGGCCAAGAATACTCAAGAGAGAAAGGACAGCCTCTTTAATAAATGATGTTAGGAAAACAAAACTAAATAGTCACATGCAGGAGAAAGAAATCAGACCCCTATCTTATATCACTCACTAAAATGAAATGGACTGAGACTTAAATGTAAGATCTGAACCTGTAAGACATTTTTAAGAATATATTAAAGGAGAAAGCTCCTTGACACAGGTGTTGGCGATTATTTTTTGGATAGAACACCAAGAGAACATGGGACACATGGGCGGCTCAGTTGGTTAAACATCTGACTCTTGATCTCAGCCCAGGTCTTAGTCTCAGGGTCATGAGTTCAGGCCCTACACTGGGCTCCATACTGGCATGAAGCCCACTTAATTAAAATGAACAAACCAAAACACAGGCAACAAAGCAAAAATCAACATGTAAGACTATGTCAAATTAAAAAGCTTCTCTATAGCAAAAGGAATCATCAACAAAATGAAGAGTCAAAAATGGAATGAGAAAACATTTGCCAATCATGTATTTTGCTAAGAGTTAATATCCAAATATACAAGGAAGTCAAAACTCAATAGCAAAAAAATAAAATAAAATAAAAAGGAAACAAAGAAAAGATCTGACTAAAAAATGGGCAGATGTCTTGAATAGACTTTTTTCCAAAGATGATATACAAATAGTCAATAGATATAGAAAAAGGTGTTCAACATTACTAATTAACAGGGAAGTACAAAACAAAACCACAAGGAGGTATTTCCTCACACTCAATAGAAGGACAACTATCAAAAGATGAGATAACAAATATTGGCAAGGATGTGGAGGAAAAGGGACCTTTGTGCACTCTTGGCAGGAATGTAAATTGTATTTACTATGAAAAACAGTAAGAAGTTTCCTCAAAAAAAATTAAAATTGAACTACCATATGATCCAGCAATCCCATTACTGGGTGTTTATTTGAAGAAAACAACAACAACAAAACTAATATGAAAAGATATATATGTACCTATGTTCATATCAGCATTATTTACAATAGCCAAGATGTAGAAACAACTCAAATGTTCATTGATGGATGAGTGGATAAAGAAGTATTGTGTATGTGTACAATTCACCATAAAAAAGCTTGAAATCTTGCCATTTACAAGCACATAATGGACCATGAGGGCATTATGCAAAGTGAAATAAGCCAGACAGAAAAGGCTAAATACCATATGATCTCTTACACACGGAATTAAAAAATAAAACAGAAAAACCAAGCTCATAAATAATCTAGAGGACAAACTGGTGACCAGAAACAGGTGGTATACATGTCAAAATGTATGAAGGAGGTCAAAAGGTAAAACATTCCAGTAATAAATAAGTCATGGGGAGATAGTATACAGCATAGTAATCAAAATCAATGATCAATTATTGCACATATGAAAGTTGCTGCAAGAGTAGATATTATAAATCCTCATAAGAAAAATAATTTTTTAACTACGTATGGTGACAGATGTTAATTGGACTTACTGTGGTGACTACTTGACAATATATACAAATGTCAAATCATTGGTATATACCTGGAACTAATATAGCTTTATATGTCATTTATACCTTTTTTAAAAATTCAAATATGGAATGCAGCTGTGACAAGAGAAATGGTAAAAGGAATATTACCTAAGCAGTGTACTCTGATAAAGTTGCCTTCCCTGGAGTTTAGATTAACAACTCTAAACATCTATACATGTGTCTTGGAATTAAACAAAGTAAATGCATGGTGGATGGTGGGAGCATGTTTCTAAATATTGGAGTCAGAGATAATACACAAGCAGGGGGTAATATTAGAATGATCAATGTGGCAATGGTTAAAGTTGGTGACAACAGCATAAATTTATGTTTAGCTTATACAGATACAGGTGGAAACATATAGAAATATTTATAGACAAGTGCATATGCACAACTTAGTGTATACACATATACTTCCTTGTTCTGTCAGCCGTGAACACCTAAAAGGAACAACACAGTAGCAGAAAGCACATCTAAAGCCCAGATCTTAATTTCTAATATCGTTCTCTATAAAAGGTATGAAAACTCCTTGAAGAAATATCTGAATATAGGACTAGAGCATTAGGTATACAAGATGAGCATGGAATATCTTGTACAAAAAAAATTAATAAACAAATTGGGAGGATATGTCAAATGGCACAGCAACCAATGGAAAGAACTCTTCAAGAACAAAGCTGGAACAATTTAAGCAACCAATAATAAAGTCATGTTAGATTATAACCCAAAGTATAAAATATCCATACATTGATATAAACAATAGATTGAATAAAAAATAGCTCAGAAGAAATAAAAAAGCCATTCATGTAGGAACATTCCAAATAATTTATAAAGATACCACCCCTCAAGGAGGTGAAACATAATTGCCTATGCTCAAAGTATAGATTATGCACAATGAAGTTCCTCCAAAGGGTCAAGTATGGAAAGGGGTAGAAGATAATTTCATATTGGAGAAACGTGACAAATACTATCTGAGGCAGGCAATCAAGATTAATGTCAACAGGGAGAACTCATGTTGATAGTATCTAATCTCAGTAGGATATGATGACCAATAACACCAGTTGAAACACAAGAAAAATCACAATCCAACCTGAAAAGGATTCTACAAAATGCATAAACAGTACTCCTGAAAATGATCAAGGTAATCAAACATAGATGCAAAAACCCTCAACAAAATATTAGCAAACCACATACAATGTATTAAAAAAATCATTCACACAATCAGAAGGGATTTATTCCTGGGATGCAAGGATGGTACAATATTTGCAAATCAATCGACTTCATATACCACATCAACAAAAGACAAAATTTATATGACCATCTCAAGAGATACAGAAAAAGCATTTGACAAGATTCAGCATCCATTCATGATAAACCCCTTCCCAAAATGGGGTCAAAGGGAACATACCTCAACATAATAAATGTCATATATAAAAAACCCACAGGTAACTTCATCTTAAATGGTGAAAAAATGAGAGCTTTCCCTCTATGGTTAAGAACTAAACAAGCATGTCCACTCTTACACTTTTATTCAGCATGGTACTGGAAGTCCTAGCCACAGCAAGCAGACAAGAAAAAGAAATAAGAGCCATCTATATTGGTAAAAAGTAGCTAAACTATCACTATCTATCTGCTGATGACCTGATAGTATACATAAAAAACCCTAAAGACTCCACCAAAAACTTTAATGAATTCCATAAAGTGGCAGAATACAAAATTAATACCCAGAAATCAGTAGGATTTTATACACTAACAAAGATACCACAGAAAGAGAAATTGAAAAAAAATACCATTTACAATTTCACCAAGAAGAATGAAATACTTAGGGTGCCTGGGTGGCTCAGTTGATTAAGTGACTGCCTTCAGTTCAGGTCATGATCCCCAGGGTCTTAGGACTGAGTCTTGCATTTAGCTGCCCCTGCTCTGTGAGAAACTTCTTCTCCCTCTCCTTTCTCCCTGCCACTCCCCTTGCTTGTGCTCTCTCTCTCTCTCTCTCTCTCTCTCTCTCATTCTCATTCTGTCAAATAAATAAATAAAATCTTTTTTTAAAAGAAAAAAAAAAGAATGAAATACCTAAGAATAAGCTTAACCAAAGAGGTGAAAGACCCATACTCCGAAAACCATAAAACACTGATAAAAGAAATTCAATATGACACAAACAAATGGAAAGATATTCCATGCTCACGGACTGGAAAAATTAATATTGTCTAAATGTCCATTATTATCCAACAAAATCCTTATCAAAATTTTTCACAAAGCTAGTACAAATAATAATAAAATGTGTATGGAATGACAAAAGACCCCAAATAGCCAAAGCAATCCTGAGAAAGAACAATGATAAATGTATCACAATTTCAGATTTCAAGATATACTACAAAGCTGTAATAATTAAAACACTATGTTACTTGCAAAAATAGACACACAGATCAATGGATCAGAATAAAGACCCTAGGAATAAACCCACATTTGTATGGTCAATTAGTTTATGACAGAAGAGGCAAGAATATACAGTTGCAAAAAGTCTTTTCAATAAATAGTTCTTGGAAAACGGGCAATTACATGTAAAAGAATGAAATTGGACTACTTTCTAGCACAATACACAAAAATAAAATCCAAATTTATTAAAGACCTAAATGTGGGACCTAAAATCATAAAAATCCTAGAAGGGAATACAGGCAGTAATTTCCCTGAAATCAGGCACAGTAATATTCTTTTAGGTATGTCTCCCCAGGGCAAGGAAAACAAAAGCAAAAATAAACTACTGGGACTATATCAAACTAAAAAAGTATTGCACACCACAGGAAACCATCAATAAAGCAAAAAGACAACCTCCTGAATGGGAGAAGATGTTTACAAATGGTATATTTAAGAAGAGGTTAATATCCAAAATATATAAAGAACTTACACAAATCAACATCAAAAAACCAAACAATCTAATTACAAAATGGGCAGAGGACCTGAATAGTCATTTTTCCAAAGAAGACAAGCAGATGGCCAACAGACATATGAAAAGATGTTCAACATCACTAATCATCTCAGGGGAATGCAAATCAAAACCACAATGAGATATCACTTCACACCTATTAGACCAACTAAAATCAAGGAGACAAGGAAACAGTAAGTGCTGGAGAGGATGTGAAGAAAAAGGGAAGACTCTTGTGCTGTTGGTGGGAATGCATGGAGGTGCCTCAAAAATAACCAAAACTTGGGGGCACCTGGGTGGCTCAGTCATTAAGCATCTGCCTTTGGCTCAGGTCATGATCCTGGAATCTTAGGATTGAGGCATGCATGGGGCTCCCTGCTGGGTAGGAAGCCTGTTTCTCCCTCTCTCACTCCCCCTGCTTGTGTTCCATCGCTTGCTGCATTTGTCTCTGTCAAATAAATAAAATCTTTAAAAAATAATCAAAAATAGAAAACCATTTGACCCAATAATTTCAATATTTAGCATTTACACAGGGAAAGTGAAAACACTAATTCAAAAAGATATATGTGCAAGCCTATGTTTATTGCAGCATTATTTACAATAGCCAAGACATGGAAGTAATCTAAGTGTCCATCAATAGATGTATGGATATAGGAAATGCCATAAATTTATACAGTGGAGTATTACACAGTCATTAAAAAGGATGGACAGTGTGGATGACCGAGAGAGTATTATGTTAAGTGAAGTAAGTCAGACTGAGAAAGGCAAATACCATATGATTCCACTCACAAATGGAATCTTAAAAAATGAAAAAACAAAAAGCAAAATCAGAACTATAAATACAGAGAACAAACCAATGGTTGCCAGAGGGGTGGTGGGTAAGGGGTTATGGAAAATAGAAGCAGAGGAGAGGGCAATACAGGCTTCTAGGTACAGAATGAGTTAGTCATGGGAATAAAAATCAGTGCATAAGGAATACAGTCAATGATACTGTAATAGCAATGTATGGGGACAGATGCTTAGCTATACCTGTGATGAGCATGACAGAATGTATAAACTTGTCATATCACTTGTATACCTGAAACTAATTTTAACATTCTTTGTCAGCAATACTCAAATAAATAAAATAAAATGTTAAAAAAAAAAACTACCAAGGTCATCAAAAACAATTTAAGTCTGAGAAGCTGTCACAGCAAAACAGAACCTAAGGAAACATGACAACTAAATGAAACAAAAAAAAAAGACATTAGGCAAAAACCAAGGAAATGAATAAAGTTTGGACTTTATTTTTATTTATTTTTTAAAAGATTTTGTTTATTCATTTGACAGAGAAAAACACAATTAGAGAGGGAACACAAGCAGGGGGAATGAGAGAGGGAGAAGCAAGCCTCTCACCGACCAGGAAGCCCAATGCAGGACTCCATTCCAGGACTCTAGACCATGACCTGAGCCGAAGGCAGATGCCCAATGACTGAGCCACCCAGGAACCCTAAATTTGGACTTTAGTTAAGAATATATTAGAGGAATCCAGGTGGTTCAGTTGGTTAAGCATCTGCCTTCAGCTCAGGTCATTATTCCAAGGTCCTGGGATCAAGTCCCACACTTGGCTCCCTGCTGAGCGGTGAGTCTACTTCTCCCTCCCCCTGCTCATGTTCTCTCGCTTTCTCATACACTCTCTGTCTCAAATAAATAAAATATTTTTTAAAAAAAAGAATATGTTGATGTTGGTTTATCAATTGAGCTAATATGTATTATTGTAATTTATTAATAATAAAGGAAACCAGATGTCCAGATGTGGGACTTGTGCAAAATGTGTACTATCTTCACAACTTTTGTGAAAATCTAAAACTATTCTATATGTTAAAAGTTTACTAAAAACAAATATCACAAGAGACAAAAAGAGTTTGAGGAATGTATGAAAGAAAATTATTTTAACTTTTATGAGCTTTTTAAAAAGAAAAACAGCATCCCTGAATACATACCTCCAAACACTAAGCTAACCTAAAAAATTTAAGCATGGGAAAGACAAATACCAATTCTCAATATATTAAAATGTTGAATAAGAATAGAGATACTTTTTAACAAATACCAAAATGGAGAGCTGAAAAAAACAAATGACTCAAGCAGAGATTTAGGGCAAACTAATCTGACCTTGAAGTGGATGGAATTGGTATTTTTAAAGGATAAGACTGCCTCTCTGAATGACTCCCTCAATTCATAGGAAGGCTCTTTTTTATTTTTCTTACCAAAACATTCTAAAAGGCCAGAAATGAACTACCAAAAACTGAATGGACTATGGTCAATTTTCAGAGCAATTAAACAATATAGGATCATGGACTCTCAGAGGTGGTGAAATTACCAAGGCTGACCCCTCATTTCTTACATGAAGAAGAAGAGAACCTGGGGGCCGGGGGGTGTGATGTACTATAAAATATGTGTAGCTAGTGACTCTGTTGACTCTAGAGCCTCCAGGGCTATGTTTTCTCCAATGTGTAACAAAGTAACAGTAAAGAGCTGCTTCTTGTTACTTCTTATAGCCATTCCTTTCCCTAAATTCTGTCTCCTTTTCTCCCTCTCTGCTGACAGATAGAGCTTCTCTGTCATAACACATTCTCACTGAGCAGATCATTGTTTAAGTGGTTATCTACATAGTACCCCATTCATCCGCTACACAAGATAACAATAGGCACATAAAAGTAAACTTACAATTCCATCCCCAAAAGGCAAGTTGGACTAGTATAAAGCAGTGATGCCTTAAGATGACAAGTTTAATATTGAAAATGGAGTGAACAACCTCATACCATAATAAACTCAGAAACTTCATTAAAATAATGTTTGCTTATTAAACTGGAACCAATTAAAAGTAATCAACAAAAAATGATCTATTTGTCTAGTATATTAATTTAATTTGGATGAGAGTAAATTATACCTCGAATTAATCACTTCAGTGGGAGATGGTTAAAATGGTTAGGTTTTCTATCCTATCAATTTTCAAACTAAGATGGAGAAAAACACAAAAGCAGTTCAATTTAAATAAAAGTGAAGCTTTGAACTTGAAAATAATCAGATAATGAGCAGACACAGCTATTTTTCCAACTTAGATTTTAATTAGTTTTCTTTGGTCTGCAGCTGATATGCAACCAATAAACTTGCAAATTTAGCAATTATCTGTAAAAATCTTTTCCTTTAAATAACTTGAGAGTTGTCTCCTGGGACTAAAAATAAAAGCAACAGATACAGAAATGTTTAAAAATGAAAATTCTGCCTGACTAAAACATACTTAGAAATGTGAAAAATCTGTGCTGAAATTAGTTATCCTGAAACTGTATCATTTGACCATGAATTTCAAACTTATTAAACTTTCAAAACCTAAAATGCAGAAGGAAAATGTCAGCAGTTGATGGCAAGAAAGAGTAAACTTTGTATTATGGTAATGCTCTGCAAACCTCAAAAGCTCCATTTCAGAAGAGGAAGGTCTCTGCACACACCTAATTCATATTGTGTTTTTCACATTTGTTCAACATACCCCCATCGATGGAGCTCTTTTCCAGAAGGAATAGAGGTACTTAAGATTAGATTTCAATGGCACTGCCTACTCTCTCAAAGCTTGCCACCCCTTTCCCATAAAAAGTTGAAGTCTTCTCTGCTTCTACTCTTCAGGTAGAGTATCTGCTACTGCTGAAATAATATGAAATCTGCCTCCCCTTATCCTCATCTATGTTTTCTCCATTCCACTTTACCCTAAAAGTCAAGACTATTTACTCTGGAATCTTTATTTCCTCATAGAACACAAGACTTCCAGCCTTCCAACTTTTTGCCTCCCAGCTTAAAGCAATAGGTCTAAAATACAATACTTTATTTACTTAATAAAAAACTTTATTCTCCCTCCCAAAACAGGTGACAGTAAGTGAAATACATTTTTCAGATCCAAGTTAAGCAAAAGAGTAGCTATAAAAATGAATGCTAATTAAATAATAATTATATTAAACGGCAGTCCTTTCAATGACTCAACACAGGTGATTTAGTGGTTAAGAGGCAGGCACTGGAGTCAGACTTGCAGACTTTAAATCGTGCTTCTCCCACTAATTAGCTACATGATTTTAAGCACAATGCTCCTCTCACTACATCCTCACCACTTTTATAGTTTTTTAAAAAAAGAAGAAATATATCATAACTATATAACTATATAACTATATAACTATATAACTATATAACTATATAACTATATAACTATATATATATATATATATATATATATTAAACCCATGGTGTGCTTCTCACGCTTCTCTCACTATAAGTTCTTGTAGAATTTAAAGAGACAGTAGACGTTCTGCTGTTAGCTGGCTGTAGCGATTCAGCCGCCTTTTCACTCCTGTGTAGACTTTCCCAATAGAGCGGAGACTAGAAGTTTAAAAACTATATTTCTCTCATCAATTTTGGCCATTCTGACTGGTGTAAGGTGGTGTCTCAGTGTTGTTTTGATTTGAATTTCCCTGAGAGCTAGTGACAATGAACATTTTTTCATGTGTCTTTTAGCCGTTTGTATATCTTCTGTGAAGAAGTGCCTCTTCATATCTCCTGCCCATTTTTTGATGTGTTCATCTTCTTTTTGGATGTTGAGTTTGAGATCTTTTACAGATCTTGGATATCAGCTCTTTATCTGTAGTGTCATTTGCAAATATCCTCTCCCATTCTGTGGGTTGCCTCTTTGTTTTGTTGACTGTTTCCTTTGCTGTACAGAAGCTTTTTATTTTGATGAAGTCCCAGAAGTTCATTTTCGCTTTTGTCTCCTTTGCCTTTGGAGACGTGTCTTGAAAGAACTTGCTGTGGCTGATGTCAAAGAGGTTACTGCCTATGTGCTCTTCCAGGATTTTGATAGATTCCTGCCTCACATTGAGGTCTTTCATCCATTTCGAGTTTGCCTTTGTGTGTGGTGTAAGAGAATGGTCTAGTTTCATTCTTCTATACGTAGCTGTCCAATTTTCCCAGCACCATTTATTGAAGAGACTGTTTTTTTTCCACTGGATATTTTTTCCTCTTTGTCAAAGATGATTTGACCATAGATTTGTGGGTCCATATGTGGACTCTCCACTCTGTTCCATTGGTCTATGTGTCTGTTTTTGTGCCAGTACATGCTGTCTTGGTGATCACAGCTTTGTAATAAAGCCTGAAGTCAGGTAATGTGATGCCCCCAGCTTTGTTTTTCTTCTTCAACAATTCCTTAGCGATTCATGGTCTTTTTTGGTTCCATATAAATTTTAGAATTGTTTGTTCCAATGCTTTGAAAAATGTTGGTGGAATTTTGATCAGAATGGCATTGAAAGTATGGATTGCTCTAGGCAGTATAGACATTTTAACAATGTTTGTTCTTCCGATTCATGAGCATGGAATGCTCTTCCATCTTTTTGTGTCTTCTTCAATTTCTTTCATGAGTGTTCTGTAGTTGCTGAGTCCAGATTCTTAACTTCTTTGGTTAGGTTTATTCCTAAGTATCTTATGGTTTTTGGTGCTATCATAAACGGAATCGATTCTCTGATTTCCCTTTCTATATTTTCATTGTTAGTGTATAAGAACGCAACTGATTTCTGTGCATTGATTTTGTATCCTGCCACATTACCGAATTGTTGTATGAGTCCTAGTAGTTTGGAGGTAGAGTCTTTTGGGTTTTCCACATAGAGTATCATGTCATCTGCAAAGAGAGAGAGTTTGACTTCTTTGCTAAGATGAATACCTTTTATTTCTTTCTGTTGTCTGATTGCTGTTGCTAGGACTTCTAACACTATGTTGAACAGTAGTGGTGTTCCTGATCTCAGAGGGAAGGCTGTCAGTTTTTCCCCATTGAGAATGATATTTGCTGTGGTTTTTTCAT
The DNA here is from genome assembly GCA_004023965.1 of Spilogale gracilis. Taxonomy (NCBI): domain Eukaryota; kingdom Metazoa; phylum Chordata; class Mammalia; order Carnivora; family Mephitidae; genus Spilogale; species Spilogale gracilis. Next base: position 29,813 of record PITA01009083.1, on the reverse strand, counting down.
AGATAGATTTTATGAGGTTGAGAAATGTTCCCTCTATCCCTATACTTTGAAGAGTTTCAATCAGGAGTGAATGTTGTATTTTGTCAAAAGCCTTTTCTGCATCAATTGAGAGTACCATGTGGTTTTTCTCTCTTCTCTTATTGATTTGTTCTATCACATTGATTGATTTGCGACTGTTGAACCAGCCTTGCATCCCTGGGATAAGTCCCACCTGGTCGTGGTAGCTAATCTTTTTAATGTATTGTTGGATCCTATTAGCAAGGATCTTGTTAAGAATCTTGGCATCCAGGGCACCTGGGTGGCTCAGTTGGTTGAACGACTGCCTTCAGCTCAGGTCATGATCCTGGAGACCCAGGATTGAGTCCCACATTGGGCTCCCTGCTGGGTGGGAAGCCTGCTTCTCCCTCTCTCATTCCCCCTGCTTGTGTTCCCTCTCTGGCTGTGTTTCTCTCTGTCAAATAAATAAAAAATCTTTAAAAAAAAAAAAAAGAATCTTGGCATCCATATTCATCAGAGATATTGGTCTTAAGTTCTCCTTTTTGATGGGGTCTTTTTCTGGTTTGGGGATTAGAGTAATGCTGGCTCCATAGAAAGAGTATGGAAGTTTTCCTTCTGTTTCTATTTTTTCTTTTTATTTTTTTTAATATTTTATTTACTTATTTTACAGAGAGAGATCACAAGTAGGCAGAGAGGCAGGCAGAGAGAGGGGCAAAGAGAGAGTAGGAAGCAGACTACCCACTGAGCAGAGAGCCTGATGCGGGCCTTGATCCCAGGACCCTGAAATCATGGTGTGAGTCAAAGGCAGAGGCTTTAACCCATTAAGCCACCCAAGTGCCCTGTTTCTATTTTTTGAAACATCTTCAGGAGAATAGGTGTTCTTTCTTCTTTGAATGTTTGATAGAATTCCCCAGAGAATCCATCTGGTCCTGGGCTCTTATTTTTGGGGGAGGTTTTTGATCACTGCTTCAATCTCGTTACTAGATATAGGTTTATTCAGATTGTCAATTTCTTCCTGTTTAAGTCTTGGAAGTTTATAGGTTTCCAGGAATGCATCCATATCTTCTAGGTTGTTAAACTTACTGGCATAATTGTTGATAGTAATTTCTGATGATTGTTTCTATTTCCTTGGTGTTGGTCATGATCTCTCCCCTTTCATTCATCATTTTATTAATTTGGGTCTTCTCTCTTTTCTTTTGGATGGGTTTGGCCAATGGTTGATTGATCTTATTAATTCTTTCAAAGAATGAGCTTCTAGTTTCCTTGATGCATTCTACTGTATGTCTAGTTTCTAGTTCATCAATCTCTGCTCTAATCTTAATTATTTCCCATCTTGTATGTGGGGTTGGTTTAACAACAAGTGTTGGAGAGGCTACGGAGAAAGGGGAACCCTCTTACACTGTTGGTGGGAATGCAAGTTGGTGCAGCCGCTTTGGAAAACAGTGTGGAGATTCCTTAAAAAATTAAAGATAGAGCTACCCTCTGACCCTGCAATTGCACTACTGGGCATTTACTCCAAAGATACAGATGTAGTGAAAAGAAGGGCCATATGTACACCAATGTTCATCGCAGCAATGGCCACAATTGCCAAACTGTGGAAAGAGCCAAGGTGCCCATCAACAGATGAATGGATAAAGAAGATGTGGTACATATATACAATGGAATACTATGCCTCCATCAGAAAGGATGAATATCCAACTTTTGTAGCAACATGGACTGGATTGGAAGAGATTATGCTGAGTGAAATAAACCAAGAAGAGAAAGTCAAGTATCGCATGGTTTCACTTACTTGCGGTGCATGAGGGGTAACCTGGAGGACAGTGGGAGAAGGAAAGTAAATGGGAACTAGGGTAATCCAGGGAGGGAAATGAAACAACAGAGACTTTGGACACAGAAACAAACTGAGGGACTTGGAAGGAGGGGGATGGAGGGATGGGAGAGCCTGGTGGTGGGTACTGAGGGCACGTATTGCATGGAGTACTGGGTGTGGGGCATAAACAATGAATCTTGGAACACTGAAAAAATAAAATAAAATTAAAACAAACAAACAAACAAAAAACTACATTTCTCAGAATCTTTTGCCAACATGATTGTAGGTATAGTTTAGGTTTTACCAATTTGGGTGAATTTTGGAAGACGGAAGATAGCCAAAAGCTTATTACTCTCCCTCTGGCATCAAAAGTCAATTGTGTAACCTGTGGGAGGTATCAAGTTTGCAATGGCCTCTGGGTATTTCATCCTCTGGGTATTTACCTACCTTCATACTCTAAGTTTCCTGTGTTTTCCTAACATGGCAAAAGCAGCAACTTCCTGATCCTCTAAAATTCTATAGCAAATACAAAGTCAGTAATAGCTTTTCTTGATCTTTACTCTTGGAGACCATCCAATGATTTTGTAAGCACCTACTCCCCTGCATTAAATTCCCTTCCTCTCAAAATCTTTACAGTGGTATGTTTTGCCCCTGACCTGACAGATAAACAAATAAAATATTCATCACAGTGCCTAGTACATAGTAGGCACTTTATAACAGTAATTTTTAATAATATTATTAGTAATAGATGCCGCAGCATTGTAAGATAGGAAGGAGAGGCAGTAAACTAAATCCCCACTTTTTTAAACAAAACAAAGTTTTGTTTAAAACCATGAAAATGTACCATGAAAATGAGGGAAAGTTCTGTATTATACAAAACATAAGAGAAATACAGCATTGGTTTTTAGAATTAGATACAATAATTCTTTCTGCTATTATGCTCCTTTATAGAACAATACAGGGATTAGGGGTGCTGACCCCCACACACAGTTGAAAATCCACATATATCTTCTGACTCCCCAAAAACCTTAACTAATAATAACCTACTAGTGACTGGAATGTGGGACCCAAGAAAATTTAACAAAAATCCCTTACCCCTGGACAAGCAGAGCAAGACTAACTCCATCTTGTGCTACACCCACATAACCTGCTTATCGCCTAAAACACTGGCCCATAGGAATGCGGAACCCCTAGCTGCCTAAAGGAAGTAAACAAGTAACCTGCTTATCCCTTGAAACACCCCCCCATGTATTGTATGGAATGAAGTAAACAAGTAAACCCCGCCAGAGTGATAGGCTAGTTCAAATAGTTGCTATACCAGAGTGATAGGCTAGTTAAAACTTGTGTGCCAATTCTGACCAGAATAATAGACTAGTTCAAACAGACACTATAGGGTAAATTGTAAATCAATTGGCCACCTGCATGTGGACTGATATGACTATGTAACTTTCTGTGTGTGCTGCAATCTCATTGGCCACTATCCCCTATAAAACTGCTATGCGCCTTAACTTCGGGGTCCAAGTCTATGCTCCGCTGCATCAGGTGTACTTGGGCCCAAGCTTGAGCTTGCAAATAAACCCTCCTGCGTTTGCATCGGGACTGGCTCCTTGGTGGTCTCTCGGATTTGAAATCGGGGGCATTACAGAAGCCTTACTGATAGCATAAAGAGTCAATAATACAAACTCTGTAGGTTGTATATGTTGTATGCTATATGCTTATAAAAAACAAGTTGGAGGAAAGAAAATGTTAAGAAAACATAAGAGAAAATATACTTACAATACTGTATTATATTGAAAAAATCTGCATGTAAGCAGACCTATGCAATTCAAACTTGTGTTGTTCAAAACTGCTGTATATAGATTTGCAAGAACTTTATTTTACGTCCATGTGACTTGGAGGAATGATCTCTAGACAAGAACGCACCAGATCTGGGTTCAAATCTTACCCAGCCACTTTGTACTCTGATCTTGCACAAATCAGCTTTCTGTGCTTCAGTTTTCAGATCTTGCAAACTGAAGTATTCCTTTTTTTTTTTAAGATTTTATTTTTTTATTTAACAGAGAGAAACACAGCCAGAGAGGGAACACAAGGAGGGGGAGTGAGAGAGGGGAAAAGCAGGCTTCCCACCCTGGGAGACTGATGCAGGGCTAGACCCTGGGACTTCGGGATCATGACCTGAACTGAAGGCTGATGCTTAACCATTGAGGCACCCAGGTGCCCCGCAAACTGAAGTATTCTAACCAAATGCTCACTGAGGGCCTATTCAGTTGTTTAAGGGTACACTTTTAGAACTAATTATGTGAAGGTCCTTGAACACTGCTTCACATCATTTCGATATTCTCCTGAAAGCAAATATATGTGGTTAATTTTCCTAAGAAAAAATCATTTGCATATCAAAAGATATTTTTCATTTTAACATAAGCTAGCTCCTGTCCCAATTACCACAAAATTTTTATTAATAAAGTAATGCTGTCTCATTTCAACCAATTTACAGTCAAGAGAAAAGAGACCTGGAAAGTATCCATTCATCCATTCATTTGAACTATATCTCAGAGAGCAATTATGCACTGGTCTTTTCAATCATCAAAATTAGACAAACAAGGGGCACCTGGGTGGCTCAGTTGGTTAAGCAACTGCCTTTGGCTCAGGTCATGATTCTGGAGACCCAGGATTGAGCCCCACATTAGGATCCCTGCTCAGCGGGAAGCCTGCTTCTCCCTCTCTCACTCCCCCTGCTTGTGTTCCCTCTCTGGCTGTGTTTCTCTCTGTCAAATAAATAAATAAATAAATAAATCTTTGAAACTAGACAAACAAGAAGTTTCTAAGGGGAAAAAAAAAAGATACAGAGAGAAAGACAGAGACACAGGTAGAGGAGGAAAGATGGACAGAGAGATGGAGAGAAAAAGAATGTGGAAATAGTGGAAATATTTTGTAAAGTACAAAGCACTAAATAAATGTAAATATAGATGGCTGTGAGGACCTAACTGGAAAATCAACCAATCAGTGCATTCCATTTCTTTAGGTGGCTAGAAAATTTAAATTCCCTTAGGCAGTCTAATAGTGCTTACAGCAGGAGCTTTGAGTCTCAGAAGATGTGAAGTTCAATGCTAGAGTCAGTAATTACTAGCTATTTGACTATAAGCAATTTAACCTACATAAACCTCAATTTCTCATTAGTAAAATGAAAATAACAATAATCCCATATGTTGCTCTGTGTATTAACTGACAAAATACATGTCTATACACAAATCATATTTATCAAAGTGTTTAGTATACCTGTTAATTATTGGTAGAAATCGCCCCTCCAAACTATTTCACTTTATGAACCATCTTTTAGCCAACCCATGTGTACCTTTCACAGCAATTTTATCATCCTAAACCCAGCTCTGTAGGGTTAAGTTGATTTCAAACTATACCACCTTAGACATATGAAGGTATGTAGGAAGAAAAAAACATCAGAAAGTAAATTGAAATTACTAAAAACTAAAGTTGATACAAAGGAGACTTAGGATATTTTCTTAGTGATGAGGAATACTCCATTCTATCACAACTCCATCTTTTAATCTTTTTTTTTTCCAATAGATTCTAACCCCTTCAGTCCCAGTTTCATTATAAAAATGGACTGTGTCCCAGAAAAGACCAACATGTGGCAGTCCCACATGAAAATAATTGGTCAGATTACCTTCAATGACAGAGAGGACCTTGCAAAATCTAAAGAAAAATATTTAAATCCAAGGGGCCTCAGAAAAACATTTTTAGTGTCCTAATAAATTGGTGTGTTATTAGGCAGTTAGTCTCAAAATGTAGACCATGGCCCAACATGGGCTGCCACACTCTTGAGTCAAAGTCAAAAGCATGATCGTTAACAAATATTTATTGGGCATAAAATGTGCCAGAGACTATCCTAGATGCTGAAGACACAGTGATAAGTAAGACAGAAGAAATCCTTGCTCTCCTGGACTTAGAATTTGGTGTCCAGAGACAGGCACATATAAACTAATAATATATATTCTGTGCCACATGCTGATAGGTGCTTTAGGGAAAAATAAACAGTGAAGAGGCATAGGAATGTCACAGTGGGAAGAGAGTTTCAATTTTAAATACTACAGTCAAAGAAAGTCTCACCAAGATAACATTTGAAGAAAGGTCACAAATGATGAGTTGTAAGCCATTTGCATACCTGGGGAAAGAGAATTCCAGTCAGAGGGAAGCACAAGACAGACATGCTCCACAAGGAGGCCTGTGTGGCCAATCTCTTTTCTGACTAAACTGTTTTCATCAAATATAATGAGTGAGTCATGGGGTATTTTGGCCTTCTCAACATGACCTCCTTACAAAGTCAGTTAAGTCCTCAGATACAGTGTTGCAAATTGAGCCCTGGACAGTGAAGTTCAGGCAATACTCAGAACAGCAGGATGCAATTAAAAAAGAAACCGTCCAAATGAATATCATATTACAGCCTCTGAAATCTGGAAAATACAACGCCTATGAGTAAAGATTAAGGAACAGGAATCATGCAATAATATACTGATTCATTAGTTAGCAAATATTTAAGCATGCAATATATTTCACATATTATTCTTTATATTATTATGAGGAATACAAGTAAGCAGACTGCATCTTCCAGCATCCTTGTCTTGGACACATAACAGGAACACATTCATATAAGCATGTGGTAAAACAACTCCTGCTCATGAAATCAACATTCCATATCACCCAGCACCATCAGGAACATTCTGAAAACAATTTCCTTTGCAATCTCACTTTACATCCACAACAATCTTTATTTACAGATAATCACCAGATAACCTACTTAACATTACTCACAAGTACTGGATAGCATAGGTTCTGAAAAGAGATGTAAACAGATTATATTCTTTCTTTCCTAGTAAAAATGAAATTTTCATAAAGCAAAACAAGGAAGAAAAAGGTATTTTGCAGAAAAAATTTCCCACTGATACTTGGACTGGAAAATCCTTTTGGATTTTGTGGATGAAGGATACAGTATAGCCAATTCCCTCTAGTCTTCTATTCATACAGTAAACAGCTGTTGTATTTGTCTTCCCAAAGTCAATTCTCCCTTTGTCTTAAAGAATCACTCTCTTTTGCACTGAGTCAGTATGTTCTGATTATGACTAACAACTCCAGTTGAGTTTGAGACAAGCATCTGAGATTGAGACAGAGTCTTCCATGCTCCCGCTTGCAGGACCAGCTTCATGAGTGTGTCAATTGTGCAGGTGACACACTTGGAAAGGCATCACACTTGGTTTGATGCTCTGTAATCTCGATTTCAAAATGCTAAGAACTTTCTCTCTGAATCTGTATTTTGTAAGTGAAGTCTAATGAGACCTTAGAGTTCACGTGTACACAGAAAGAAACACATACAATATACATCATTCTTCACTGCTCCATTCACAGATAACATTTGCATATAGCATGCAAGAGGCCCTTAATTATTATCAAAGTCTTTTCATTAACTATTTCCTCCATAGTTGTCATTTATATATTCTCACGTAAATGGCACCTGTTGAAGGAGAGCATTCAATGGGAACAGTGCCATTATAATGGTGACCCTACAATTTTGCAATGCTCTGGCCCTGTCTTAGTTTGAGCTCCATATACAGTGGTATGGGTGGAAGTACCTTAGTTGGGAAGTGATACCAGTTAGTCCTATAAAAGAGTAGGAGAGTGAGAGAAGAAAAGTTAATAAAGGGTGCATACATGGGCAAGTTACTGCTGTAGGAAATTGGATATTGATCCTACTGAAGACCTTCTGAGAATCTCTGTGGAACATACACAGAGATTCCCATCCCTCACTGATTAAAAGTCAACCCAGGAACATTAACTCTCTAGAATTTCTGGTTTTCCCCTTGGTTGCCATGTTCCTACAGCCAGAGAAAGTCCTTGGACAAAGAAGCCTAGAAGGCTGCAGGCATAAAAGGAAAAAAGATATATAACTGTCTTAGAGTAGGTTGAGAAGATATGACTAACAGAATCTACTAGAGATTCTGATATGTGTCCATGACATACTGTTCAAGTGTCAATATTTATCTACTGTGCATCTTCTATGTGCTAGCCATTGTTCTAGTTGTAAAAGATACAAAGGTTAAAATGACAGATTAAAATCTCTGTCATTATGTAACTCATAGACCAGTGGAAAAGATATTAACTAAAATATACATATATATGGAGCATGTTTTATGTAGTTCAGGAAGTAGTAACTATATAATGATTTGGTCTTATTTAAGAAAGTTTAAGAAAGCTTCATAGGAAAACAGTGTTTGAAATGAGAAACAAGAGTGAACTAAAAAATACTTCCAATAAATTATAAAAGGGAAATATTGGTGCAGAGATGGAGTGCAGAGATTTTAAGAATGAGAGGAAGAAGAGGGGGGAAAAAAGAGGAAGAAGAGGAAGGAAGAGGAGGAGCAAAAAAAGGTAAACTGGGGCCAGATCACTCAAGATCTTTAGGACAATGTTAAAACCTTTACTTCATAAAATAAGAACAATGGAAAACCACTGAAAGATTTTAAGAAGGGGGTATGTGTGGCAAGAAAATGATGTGTGTCTTTTGAAAAGACTACTACACCGTTCTTGCAGAGACCGGTTGAGCAAAGTGAAGCGTAGGTGTGAGAAGTACCCTTGAGGTTGTAAGTAGCTCAGTAGAGCAAAAATAATACCTTAGACTAGACAGTCATAGAGTTAAAAAGTAGAAGAATGGATATAAAAGTGGCAGGACTTGTTGATGAATAAGACAGAAAGTATATCCATGAAGATACTTCCACTTCTGGCTTTTGCTCATTAGAGACCCATAAAGGGAGGCACATGGTCTTGTTTATTGCTATACTTCAATAACTAAAATACTGTGACTGGACCATAGAATATGATACGTACATATGTGTGTATATATACACATATATACACATATATACATATATAATCTTCATATGTTATAATTATATATAGTTAAAGTTATACAGAGAGTTATATATAGTTAGAGATATATATAGTTATATAGTTACATTTGAATAAATTTTGGATAAATATCATGGAAGGGGAAATTTAGCTAAGGGAAGATTATTTCATTTTGTATGTGCCTTTGAGACATACAAGTAGAAATGCTGAGAAAGCAGTTCAAATAATTAGTCAGTAGCTTACTGGTCTGGTCTGGAGATAAAACTCTGGAAGAATCACATAGATTTGATAACTGAGACTCTGGCCTCAGAGATTGCCAGGGAAGAGAATTCAGTTTGGGAAGAATCTCTTGAGGAACTTGAGTGTCTACAAATTATACCTAACATATAACTGCAAATCAAGTTCTCCTTTGAAAGCTTATGTAAATATTCATCTTATTTTGATATAAATAAAATGGAAAGATAGTTGCTTTTTGGTGTATCTTTTTTGTTGTTATTGTTTTGTTTTTTACATTCCCTGATTTCTCCATCTCTTACAGATAATTTTGTTTTTCTCTCAGACATAATTTCCATCCAGACACAAATACACAAGAGGGTCTCCCATTTTAAAAGTCTGTGATAAAGCTTAACACAGCCTGAAATATTATAAATTAGAAAACTATTCAATAGAATTCTCAAATAGCTCTCTTTAGCCTCTAAATTTTCTAAAATGTGGAGTTAATTACTTAGTGGGCCATAATGGCAAATAAAATTAAATGGAAAGAAGGCACAGAGTTGTCAATAAAATCCCAGAAACAAAACAACTGCTTGCTTGTAGGTCGATACAGGGAAAAAAAACAAAAAACAAAAACAAAACTCTCTTTCTAAAGGTATTTTTTTTTCCTAATAGAAGCAGAATATACACATCAAATGAATAGTTTATATCTTCTATCTAGCAATACCGTACACATACAGAAAAGAATTTGATCTCGGATTCTGTAACCATACACCAAAAACAGAAAAACAGTAGTTTATGGAAATAAAGCCAAAGAAACTGGAATTTAGGACTTTCTACTTACTTTAAAATTTAATTTAGTTTAGACTTTCCTTGTTTAAGCCCTCACACTACAGAGGAGAGAGTAAATCTAAATGAGGAATAGGTAATATCCCCCATATCATGAAAAGGTAATAAACTGCAGATTTGGGATTTGGATTAAGGAGTGTCTGAGACCAGGGTTCTCTTCACCCAACTGTGCTTTTTCATTTTTACCTCTTTGTGAGTTCCTCTATTAAAATGTGTCCCTGCTCTATCATGTAGATTAACTCAAGGGTCATTGTTCTGATTATTCTGAACATGCAAGAAAAATGAAATAAGCTCATATTTGAATTGTGCGGAGTCATCACCACCTCTGATCAATAAATTGAAAAAGGAAATAAAGAAAAAGTGGGCTTACAGAGTTGTATCCAAAGGTGAATCATTTTATTAGGTGAGATCAGCCTTAATATTCAACCAAGACTAGGTGGCAAATTACCTAGGTGTGACTACCATGTAACTGACCCTTCGCCCTGCTTCTACTATAGGTATGAAATGGAACTAAGAATCAAACTCACATAATTTTAGATCTTGGAAATACTATTGACATAAGTAAGGAAAAGGCTCTTAAAAATCCAGCAAAAGAGTATCCCTAAAACAAGTAATACATTATGCATTAATTTAAAAAAAGGAAAAAGAAAGAAAAAAAATCCTGTTTACAAATTTATATTATAAAGTCTCCCAGCCTTAAAGTGTTTGTTAAGAAAAGTGTAGATACTTGTTTCTGGATGAGTTATTAGGAAATCTGTTTGCATTGTTGATAGAGTTAAAATTTAAAGCTGTTTTAAGGTAATAAAGCCAATTATTTTAAAAAAGTAAACAGATATACAAATGGTCTTGCCTTTAAGAAAGTAAACTTATAAGGAAATACTTCCTGTATATGATTATATTCTGTTCATTACATTTTCACAAACATTTAGTCAAGTGTAGAGGTGCCCCTAGATGAAAAGCTCTGGCCTCTAGCTGTCCTCCAACTTGCAGACTCATACCTGCTCCGTATTGGCTTCTCTACTAGTTGTCTCACAGAAACCTCTCAAACTTTATAATGGCTTTCTCTCTTCTCCCTCCAAATATGCCCATCCCTCAGCTTGCCCTAGCACAAATTGTGTTCAAGTCACATAGTTGCTCAGGTCATAAATATGAGAGTCATCCTATTTCTTCACATTCCACATGAAATTTATCAGCAAATCCTATTGTTACCATATCCAAGATATGAAGGGGATCCATACGCTAGTCTCCAACTCTGCCACCACAGCATTGTCAAAACCACAATCAATCATCTTCTGCATAACTGTATTTAGTCTGCTGCCTAATCCCTCTACTTCTAAACTCACTCCCTAACCAAATTAATAGTTGCCATAATGATATTAGAAAAACATAAACCTGGTTATGTATTTGTCTTCTTAAAACTCTTCACTAGCATCCACATGAACTTCGGAAAAAACAACCAACCAAACCACCAAACCCCTTTCATGGTCAAAGGTGAAATCCTACAGGACTGAGCTCTGCCTTCAACTCCCACCTTCCCCCTACCACCACTCACCAATGTAGTCACGCCACCCAGCCACGAGGCCAAGTCAGAAGGTGATCAGATGTGCTGAGGTCTTTCCTGCTTTCTGCATGTGCTGTCCCTTTTGCCTGAATTTTCTTCTTTCTGCTTATCTTTGTGCCTTTGAATAAGCATAAATGTCACTTTCTTCAAGAGTCCTTCCAGAGTCACATCCCCTCCCCTCACTCTTCATAGCACAGCAACAGGTAATTAGACATTGATTGGCTGTTTCCTTGCTTATTCTTTGTTTTACCTACAAGACTGTGAGTTCTGCGAGGACTGGGCTTTGTTTTATTCACTGATTCATACCCAGTCTCTGGAACATTGTAAGTACTAGTATGTATTTGCTGAATTGATGTATGATACTGTGAAATAATAAATGCTGCTCCTTGGAGAATCATGGCGTGCATCTTCAAACATCGGCCTGGCTGATTGCTGGAGATCATGGAAAGGACATGACCTCTGGTTGACCCTTGAGCTAAACTAGGGCAATCAGAGGTTCCTCATCACCTTGGAATATGTACTTTCTGCCTACCAGTCCCACAGCCAAAGTCATTCTCAAGGACATAATCTGGAGAGAGCAATGTGTTTTTGAGATCATCTGGGTGATACACAAAACTGAATCCCATTAAGACCTCTGATTAAACTTTTAAATTCTGGCAGGCAGGTGCAGAGATCTCCTTTTCTTGCAGTCTGGCAAGACAAGTCTCACATGTAAGTTCCCTTGCTTGTTAAAGCTGCCATCTACCAGTCTGGTGGGGTCTGCCTTTCTTTGGTCTCTCCCTGCCCTGTGTGTACATGGGTTATGTTGCAAACCAAAACTGATAATGTACTGAATTCAAAATACACCACGACTTACAAACCAAAAACCAAAACCACAATGTGGCAGTTTTTGCAGCAAAAGGATGACTTTTCTCTCTCTCCTTTGAAATGTGCTAGCCATAGAATGTTCCACTGATGCCTTAAATTTCACAATTCTTCTTAGATCTTGGCTTTTATTTTTAACGTTGTTCCCAGTTTAAAATGAGTCGTTTGTTTTTTTTTTTCATTCAGCCTCAATGGGTATGCCATGTTGATTTCAGAGGAGTGAAATGAAAATTTAAGACTTTTATTTCCAGAAAGTCAATTATTTTAAATGTGATGAGAAACTGAAGGCTCAAACACTTCTAACCCCTCAATCAGCATTTCCCAAAAAAAAATTTCTAAGAAAAACAATAGTTCCAAGAAGTAGTATTATACAAAAAGACATACATGCATACCTATATACATACATAAATACATACATATGATTATATGTATGTACATGTTTATATAGTCAAATATATATAGGAAATACTGAGTTAAACAAGGTTAAATAGACCTCATAGTTGTTTGATCTTCTCAGAGCCTTTTCTAATATATGGGTATGATTATGAATTTCCAGAGTGGGATAAAGCACTTAGTATTTCCAATTTTATTTGACCCTGAAGTCCTTATCCTCTGTTACCATTTTGTAGAAGCATTGTTCTACAGAATATAGAAAATGATTTTCTAGAGAGAGTGACTGAATTCTAATTCCAGAATTTTTAAGTTGTAGAACCATAAGTAATCTCAAGAGATCATGTCACTCTTGAGCCGATGTCACAAACTCAAATGCATATGACATCTGTCAGATAACAGAAATGGCTCTTGTTGGACTAGGTACAGTCTATGCCACATAGGAAAGCATATATCCAACACAGAGAAGAAAATAATGGTTTAGCTTCAGCTGTAATGCAGAACCAATATTCCAGATAACTTTATTTTCCAAAAGAAGCCAGAAACTTTGAGTTTGGATTAAAGCTCTCCATTTTTATATATTTATAACTATTTCAAAACAGTATTTTTTAAACACTGCACAAACCAAATAAAAATACCTATAGGCCAGATTCTTTACATAATTCACCAGTAAGCAATTTGATTCAAAGTGTTTAGTGTAGATATTTGTCTATTCTGTTTTTCAAAATTATGTACCTAGTGTCTCATCTTAATATTGTTGCATTTGTAATGATCTTTGATTTACTTTTTCCTTATGGTCTTCTGTGAATCCTCTGATTTTAAATGGAAGGCATAAATAACACTAGAATAGTCAAAATTTTCTTTGCATATAACAAGGAAGGGCCAGATCATGGGACTAGTATAGATGATGTCCTCCAAAATCAGCTTTGTTCCATTGAAGAGATCCATTTACTGTCATGCATTATATAATGTCCTATTCTACTCAAAGAGAAATTTCAAAAACAACTCATTGAAGACAATTTCAATATCAGAAATAACAGATTTTTCAAGGGAAACTTGCATAGGTCCTGGAAATAATCATTTTAATATCAGGACCTAAGACTTTATTGTTTATAAAATAGGAAAAGAAAAATTAGCAGCATAGATAAGAGCAGAAGCATTGGAGTCAAAAACTCTATGTTCCAATTGTTAAATGGCCACCAGATACCCAAAATGGTGGTTGTGAGGCTAACTAGGACGGTGAACCCAGTGATGTGGACATTGCCCAGAGCTCGGAGCTGGAAAGCACCCAACCAGCCCTGGCCAATTACAAAGCAATAATAAATCACCCCACTGTGCCATTGTGCATAACCAGCTACTCCTGCTTCTGTAGAAGAATAAGCTTACTGCTGTCGCTTTGCTATTGGATGGAGACATGTTTACCTGGGTATGTTCTGTTCCTTTGGAGACATGCCCACCAGAATATGTTTTGTTTCTTTGGGGACATACCTACCAGGGTTTGTTTCATTTCTTTGGGAACATGCCCTCTAGGGCAGGTCTCGTCTCTTTAAAAACCCAGACTACCCTAGGGTCAGGGCCCTTGCAGAGACCAAACTCTAGCGAGTGGTCACTGGCCAGCTATAATAAACCTCTCATTGTTTAACCCTTATTTGTGTCGGTGGTGATTCACTGAGCATGTCCTATAACACAATCCCAATGCATCTCTTACTGGCTGGCTGACCTTCAGTACAGCATCCTCCCAGAGACTTGGTGTCTCAGTATCTAGGTTAAAATGGAGAACACATTAGTACCTGGTTCAACAAGCTGCTCATGATTCCATTTACATAACACGCTCAAGGTAATAAAATTTCATCAGTTGAAAAGAGATCTGTGGTTATCAGTTGTAAAACTGGGATGTGTGCCTATAAAGGATAACATGAAAAGATTTCCTTGTGATGATGGAACAGTTTTGTGTCTTGAATGTGATGATGGTAAAAGTTACATGAATAGGGGTGCCTGGGTGGCTCAGTTGGTTAAGCGACTGCCTTCAGCTCAGGTCATGATCCTGGAGACCCGGAATCGAGCCCCACATTGGGCTCCCTGCTCAGCAGGAAGCCTGCTTCTCCCTCTCTCACTCCCCCTGCTTGTGTTCCCTTTCTGGCTGTGTTTCTCTCTGTCAAATAAATAAAATCTTTAAAAAATAAATAAATAAAAAGTTACATGAATAGATGCACATTGAAAAATTTCATAGATTATATACACCAAAAAGGAAATGTATGTAAAACTGACATAATCTGAATATGGCCTGAATTCAAGTTAATATCTTGCTAATGTCAGTTTCCTGGTTTTGACAATATACTATCCTTATATAAGATATTATACTGGGGAAAGTTGAGTGACGGGTACACAGAAACTCTATACTATTTTACAACTGCTAGTGTGTCTTAAACTCTCTCAAAATTAAAAGTCGAAAGAAAAAACAGAAGGGAAAAAAAAGCTTGCTGAGAGTATTATATAAGATAATGGTACAAAGAACGTAGCATAATATCCAGCACTTTATAAGTGCTATCTAAATAGCAGGTATCACTGTTTTATTCTTATTAAATGTAGGAATTAAAGCTTAAAATTATGAAAATGGAGTGTGTATCACTGACAAAGGAGATAAAGTTTATCAGTTATCAAAGGAGGCAACTCAAATCGAATTTTGAATATGAAAAGCAAGAAGAGGGCAAAAGATAAAAAGATAATATCATTAAGAACTCATCAGCCTCAAACTCATTTCTCATTGCCCACCTACCATCACTTCAATCACTTGACATTATACCCACGAATCATTAACATAATACTGAAATATTTGTTTTGCTTTAAAGGGTTGCATAATTTATTGTAAATGCCACCCTAAACTTTTCCATCTCTGTGCACTTTGATACTAATGAAGCTTTGAATACTTATAGCTTACTAATAGCTATAATACATTATAAATAGTTTATTACCTAATTACCTATTTTAATTCATAGCAGGGCTTAAGCAGTAGGCAAAAATAAATTATGATAACTCTTCATAGACAAGTTAATCTAAATTTCTGATGAAATTCAGAAACATTCCCTCCTCTTAAAGTAAACTCAGAAAATAGACTTATCAGAAGATATATATATATGAATCCTTACTTTCTTCTTTCCAGATGCACAACTGTTTTTAAAATACTAAGTTTGATGCTCTAACTTTAATGAATAATTATGAAAAATGTGTTTTGATCACTGACACACGTCTAAAATAATCTACAACCATACAAATATTTTAACTAAGGTAAAAGAGAAAAGCATGTGAGGGATGTCTAAGTAGTTCAGTTGGTTAAGAGTCTGCCTTTGAAAAAAACAAAAGAGTCCGCATTTGGCTGAGGTCATGAACCCAGGGTCTTGGGATCAAGTCCCACACCTGGTTCCGTGCTCAGTGGGGAGCCTGCTTCTCCCCCTGCTTGTGCTCACTCTCACTCTAATACATAAGTAAAATCTTTAAAAAAAAAAAAAGTAGAGCAAAAGAGAAGCATGTGATTTAGGGCGAGAAGACATGACTTTTGTCACTGATACATTTATTTGAAAGATTTTATTGAACTGATATTATGTGCCAGTCATATTTCTAGGCATTAGGCAAACAGCAGAAAGCAAGACAGTCTTTATTTATGCTTGTGGGGCTTACATTCTAGTAAGGAAGACAGGCAAACAAATGAACACAGAATACAGCATTCCTTGTTCTAAAAGAAAAATTATATGGATCCAGAATAAAAATTTTAAAAATAAGGGATTACAGAGAGAGATGGGGATAGTTATAAATCGGTCAAGGAAGGCTCTTCAAGGAGAAAGCATCTGAAGAGAAACTAATGAGAATGAGAAAGTAAGCCACTTGAAGATCTAACAGAAGGATATTCCTGGAAGAGAGAGCAGCAAACACAAATGTCCTAAAGCAAAACAAGTATGGCAGGTTTAAAGAGCAGAAGAAAGCCACAGTGACTAGACTGAATCAGCCCTGAAGAAGATGAGGTAGGCAGGAGAGCAAGAGATGGGTACCTGTGAGGGACATGGGTGTTACTGCGTGTGCTAGAAGCTTTTAACAGGTGTGTGTGTCATCAGTGGACTTAGGTTTTTAAGGGTTCAATGTACCTGCTGGATGAAGAATTAACAATGGGTGGGGCAGGCTGAACAGGGAGGCCTAGCTTCATGCTGTTTTCCGAGTCAGAAGCACCTCTTCCCAGCCCTGTAAACAAGTATCTTAGCCTCTGTAGCCCCAGTTTCCATGTATAGACAGACCTGTAAGTACACCCTTATGACATGTAATTTAAATTCTACATTGAAAGTTAAATAAGCTTGGAGGGCAGACCATAGTCTGTATCTGAAATCGACATCAGGTTCTGGTTCTACACTGGGCAGAATGTAAGGGATATCTTTCATAGCATGTAGTTCATAAATATTGTATACATTTTAGAAAAGGCCCAAAAGTATAAAGAACATGAAAAATCTACAGCAATTGTAACATGTAAAAATGATCCCTTATATGTAACATGTTTTCGCCCTGCAAATATCCTTTTGGAAACCTGCTTTCTCCCACAGAAATATTTAATATCCTTCAAATCATTAAATATCCTTAAAAAACAGAAACTTTTGATTTATTCATACAACTGCCCTCCATTGCATATTTTACCTATTTCCAGGCTCACATAATTACAAATTATGCTACGATAAACATGTTAGTATGTAAATCTTTGCATGTGTAGTTGTTTCCCTAGGGTAAAAAACAAACAAAATTTCTCTTATTAGTAAAATTTCTGAACCAATCAAAATGTATATAAAAATTTAATGCATTTGGGAATGCCTGGATGGTTCAGTTAGTTAAGCGTATGACTTCACCTCAGGTCATAATAACAGGGTCCCGGGTTGGAGCCCTGCATTGGGCTCCATGTTCAGCAGGGAGCCTGCTTCTCCCTCTCCACTTGCCCCTTTCTGATCATGCGCACTATTTCTCTCAAATACAATCTTAAAAAAAAATTTAATGCATTTAATTATATTTCCATAGCTCTCTCCAGAAACATTCTAATTACTCTTTTAGTAAGTGCCCAGCAAAATAATTTTAAGCCTTCCTAGGCTTTTTTTGAGACCTCTCCAGCCCTTTTTATCACAAATTTTATAACGTTTCTTGTGTCCACTGCAGTTTCTGTCAGTTCCACTAGGCAAGTGTCCTTGCTCCAGACTTCTTTGTCATCCAGATCTAAAGCTGCATAATTCTATACACTCAGAGGTATGTTGTAGCATATAATGTTGATTTTCTACATGACTGCTTTTCTCAGCTTTCTCCTTGGCTAACAGTGACACACTTCTGTTAAGGTGTCAGATTGTCAACAATATACTTGAAGAAAATCGGTTTCTCTTCTAAGCCTAGGAAAGGGGAATGAATATTTATTTTTCTAATCCACTGTAGGAGATTAAATCATTATTTTTTTCTAATTCCACTGTCTTTGCCACTAATTAGGGGCATCTGAACCATGTATAGTGAATAAAACATTACAGGAAATATGCTAGGGCCTCTGGAATAGCAATCTATCCTCCAAAGATGAAAGGAAAGAAGTAGTTCTCTCGGCTGCCCTAGCCACTGCCCAGCTTCCTGCTTTTGAACAGAAGTGTGATACATGGACATTTGGCAGCCATCATGCAGTTGTTAGTAAGTTTGGGGTAATAACCAAACAGGTCAAGAACGGTAGAGCAAAAGACAGAAAGTGCCTAGTTTCTTTTTTTTTTTTTTTCTTTTTTTTAAAGATTTTATTTATTTTTTTGACAGAGAGAGATCAAAAGTAGGCAGAGAGGCAGGCAGAGAGAGAAAAGGAAGCAGGCTCCCTGCTGAGCAGAGAGCCCTATGGGGGCCTGGATCCCAGGACCCTGAGATCATGACCTGAGCTGAAGGCAGAGGCTTTAATCCACTGAACAACCCAGGTGCCTAGTTTCTTGATATTACTCAAACACTGCAAATCTTGTAGAACAACCAGATTTATTAATTGGCACTCATTGAAGCTAGGCTCCTACCCTCTCACAGAAACCAGGAGACAAGGGCCCTATCTTTTTTGATGGTTGCACTTCAAAGAGTTGGCTCCCAGTCCTGAGAAAATACACTCTTTAGTTGTAAAACTGGGAGGAGTCTGGGAAAAGATTTCTACTTCAACAGAGCAGAGAAAGAATATATAGTTGCAAGTTTTCTAAAATAAATACTCTGAGAAAAGGTATCTAAGGACCCTTAGTCAGGACTAAACCTGTCCGACATTTCATTAAGCCCAGAGGAACACTGAAGGTATCTTGATAAGTGAACATGCTCTTTCTCCTTATGAGTTCTCCTAATCACTCCTCCTTTTGAAAACCTGTGCTAAAGAAATAAGTGAGCCTCCCATAACCTTTCAGCAAATTGCCCTTTCTGGCCAGAGTCAGTTTCTGCTTTTTGCAACCAAAGTCCCTCTGATGAATCAAGGATTGCATTCCTTACATTTCTTTGTTTTAAACAGTAAGAAATGAAATTACATTTTCCACTGAGAATAAAGTAGGCCAGATATAAGACGACCAGCAATCTGGATTCCAGTTTTAGTTTGGTCCCCATATGTTTGAGATCTAAGGCTCATTTTCCTCAATCTAACCAATGAAAAGGTTTGAGTAGATGGTCTCTGAGGTCTCTTCCAAATCTGATATTCCAAAACTCTGTAATAACCTGACCAGTTAAATGCAAAATTTCTATAAAAATTTTATTTATTTATTTGAGAGAGAGCACAAGCGGGGTGGAGGGGCAGAGGGACAAACAGACCCCCACTGAGCAGGGACACCCCCCCCCCCCCCGATCATGACCTGAGCCAAAGGTACGGTAAATAAAAAGAGCATTTCTTTAACCTAAATTTTCATTAGCTAGAAAGAATAAAGATCCGCAGTAAGCAGAAATGAAATCACAGGCAGAATTTCAAACAGCAAGTTTTGATTAGAGGAGTTCAAAGCAGTCATAATTTACTTGCTCTTCAAAGAAGTTTTTAGCACAGACCTGCACAAATTACCAATATAAAATGGTTGGCTGGTACAAAGTAAAACATAACTATCCTGAGGAGACAAAGAGTTACCCTTAGACACTGGGAATACTTCAAAACAGTAACATCAGAAGGGAGCAACATGACAAACTGAGTGCTATAGAATAAGTTCATGTTTCATCAATCTGAGAGCAGCAATCCAGAGAAATGAAATAAAATCAGCAAGTTTCACCACATGGGGCAGCTAAAGCTGTAGTCTCCACAAAAGGAGGATAAATGGAATATGTCATAGGGGATTAGGTGTTTAAGGGAGTAGAAAGTTCTTATAACAGCCTCTACTTGTGATGGATCTCAACGTTTTTAAACAAGTAGATAAAGTATTGAAATCCTTGCGTTCACAGTACTTTGGGAACAGAAGTATGAAACAGTAAGAGACAGGAGCTGAAAATCATTGCTAGAATATGTTGAACTTAGTTTTAAATAGACCCTTTTTTATTGGAACGGTGATTCGTACTCATCTTAGAAAAATTGTAGAACAAAGAGATACAAAAGAAAATTAAGAAAGCACATATTTCCATTATTTATCTAGATGTAACTCAACTTCTTGATTTTCCCTGGAACAATAACTCGGGTATTCTAATAGAGAAATTACTCCTTACATCACTAGCCACATACCTAGAGGCAGTGTGTTCAAAATGGAAGGCTGGGGAAAGGTGAACTGTTAACTTTTGTCTCTCCACCTGAAAACATAAACAAAATTATGTAGAATGTCAGTAACATAGTTAATAGTTAAAATAGTTAAGCATATTTTGCCCTAGCCTCTAGGCTACAGGGAAACTATATACCTCTACTAGTAAAACTAGCTTTCCTCTCAGCCTAGCATCACTTCTTGGACAAAGGCTGTGGCAAGGATTCCCATACAACAGGTTTCCCTAAAAACAGAATGGTCAAGGCACAATTCCCTGCATTAATCCTTCAGGTTCCTCTATATGCCAACACTATTCAGTCCATGAGCGTAATGGGTATTTCAGTACATTGTCTCTTGTAAGCACCTACTACCTCTAAGTTCTATCCACACTGCTAAGTAAAGAAAAAAAGCACATAGCTCCACCTTCATCCTTCTGTTACCTGCATAGCGCTTGAAGAGCATTTGGAAACTCTTGTGTGGCAGACTTAGGCTCCCAGATGCAGGAGAGATCATCTTTGTACCTGAGCAGCAGACCTCACTGACTGTCATGTAAGGCTCTATCAAAGGGACTAATGAGGACTTCCATGAGTGTTACAGAATTAGTCAAAAAAGCATTAGACTTTTCAATTAAAGGCAGTTGCTAGTCTTTATGATACTGGCAGAGCCAACTGCACATATTTTAAAAGTACTACCAACTAATCCAATACTTTAAACATGTAAATTCTCCCTATGGGGTGGGTGGTTCAAGCTGTGTAGTGAACACCAACTTATTTTTGCATTTCTTCAAACAAAGAGAATGAAAGAAACAAAACTTGTTAACCTTGATCATTCAAACACTGACAATATATCATATAAATCATTACCTCAAAAGAACATGATCAAGTTTTGACTTCCCCAAACTCAGCACCTAAGGAAGCATTATAAAGGGTATTTATTGGTTGGTTTTGTCAGGGACATTTTACATTTTTAAAGGGAAACACAAGATATTAGAACTTGTTATTTACTCTATTGAATGTGTAAGAGATTTGTGCTGAAACTAGATGCTGGGGAAAAAAAAAACTCCATTCGGAAAGAAAGAGTGACTGAGGCAGCTTTTCTGCAGATTCCTGGGAAATTACCTCAGAATTCCCTCACTTATTTCTCAATCCATCTTAAAAAGTTAGGAAAGAACCCCAAGGAAAAGTACAGAAATAATAATTTTTGAATAATTTTCCAGAAATTTCCACAATTCAAAATATGTTTATCAAAATTTTAACAGAGCAGAAAGTTCTTCCAAAATCCTTTCATAAGCCAGTCTTGTGTGACTTTGGATAGATGGTTAAGTCTGGAAGAGATACAAAAAAAAAATGTTAATATGAACAACAGATCACTGATAATTAGGTGGTGCTACCAATACTATCATGACTGCTGTGCTGTGATGTAGGATATAACTAGATTCATCCACGATACCAAACACGTAGATACATATTTCTACATTTCTCAGTTGAAAATATAACCTGACAGAACCTTTATAAGAACAATATTGGATTCTTTGTCATAATGTTATCTCTATTTTAAAAAAGGGAAAGGACTACAGTAAAGTAGATAAATTATGTTAAGACTTAAGTGTAATCTCCTTGCCATAGACTGCATAAATTGGAATTATCTACTTCTTGGGCTCCTATCATACAACTATGCCTCAAAAACAGTCTCTTTTGACTTTGCACTCACTTTTCTCTACATGAAATGCTCTTCCTTGACCCAGTCTTTACAGAGTTATTCTTTCTTAATAGAATTACTTCTTCTTACAGTCACTTTCTTATTCAGTTCAAATTTAACCTTTTCAGAGAAATGTTCTTAACTAAATGATCTAACTTCATACCCTACCTAGGTAACTCTTTATGGTTTTCACATTTCTTATTCCTATCTAAGAAATGAATAAATTTTGGGGGCGCTTGGGTGGCTCAGTTGGCTAAGTGACTGCCTTTGGCTCAGGTCATGATCCTGGAGACCTGGGATCGAGTCCTACATCGGGCTCCCTGCTCAGTGGGAAGCCTGCTTCTCCCTCTCTCATTCCCCTGCTTGTTTTCCCTCTCTGGCTGTGTTCTCTCTGTCAAATAAATAAAATCTTTAAAAAAAAAAAAAAAGAAATGAATACATTTTGTGTTACCTTTTTATCCCTATAAGAATATGCTTTCTCAGGGGATAGGAACTTATGTTTATTGTTATATTCTTATTTTTTAAAAGAATGTCTAAAATATTTGTTAAGGAATGAGTGATCTAAGAGTATAGTGTTTTCAGCAGGGCTGTCCACTATCACCAGTGTTATTTAACATAGTACTAGAAGTCCTAGCCTCAGCAATCAGACAACAAAAAGAAATAAAAGGCATCTGAACCGGCAAAGAAGAATTCAAACTCTCACTCTTTGCAGATAATATAATATTTTATGTAGAAAACCCAAAATATTCCACTCCAAAATTGTTATAATTGATACAGGAATTCAGAAAAGTGTCAGGATATAAAAATCAATACATGGAAATGAGTTGGATTTCCATACACCAACAGCAAGACAGAAGAAAAGAAATTAAGGAGTCGTTACCATTTACAATTGCACCCAAAACCATAAGATATCTAAGAATAAACCTAATCAAAGAGGGAAAGAATCTGTACTAAGAAAACTATAGAGTACTCCAGAAAGAAACTGAGGAAGACACAAAGAAATGGAAAAATATTCCATGCTCATGGATTGGAAGAATAAATATTGTAAAAATGTCTACGCTACCTAGAGCAATCTACACATTTAATGCAATCCTTATCAAAGTTGCCATAAATTTTTTCAAAGAAATGTAACAAATAATCCTAAAATGTATATGGAATCAGAAAAGACCCCAAATAGCCAGAGGAATGTTGAAAAAGAACACCAAATCTGGCAGCATCACAATTCCAGACTTCAAGTTCTATTACAAAGCTATAATCTTCAAGCCAGTATGGTACTGACACAAAAACAGACACATAGAAATTGAACAGAATAGAGAGCCCAGAAATGGACCCTCAACTCTAGGGTCAACTCATCTTTGTCAAAGCAGGAAAGAATGTCCAATGGAAAAAAGACAGTCTTTTCAAGAAATGGTGATGGAAAAATTGGACAGCCACATGCAGAAGAATGAAAGTACACCATTTCCATATGCCACACACAAAAAAATAAATTCAAACTGGATCAAAGACCTCAGGTAAGAGAGAGTCCATCAAAATCCTTGAGGAGAACACAGGCAGCAAACTCTTTGATCTCAGCTGCAGCAACTTCTTCCTAGAACCATTGCCAAAAGCAAGGGAAGCAAGGGCAAAGATGAACTATTGGGACTTCATCAATATCAAAAACTTTTGCACAGCAAAGAAGACAGTCAATAAAACCAAAAGACAACCAACAGAATGGGAGAAGATATTTGTAAATGAATGGCTCATATCTAAAAATCTATAAAAAATGTACCAAAATCAACATCCAAAGAACAAATAATCCAATCAAGAAATGGACAGAAGACATGAACAGACATTTCTGCAAAGAAGACATACAAATGGCCAACACACACATGAAAAAGGGCCCAATATCACTCCAGATCAGAGAATACAAATCAAAACCACACTGAGATACAACTTTACACCAGTCAGAATGGCTAAAATTAACCAGTCAGGAAATGACAGGTGTTGGCAAGGATGCAAAGAAAGAGGAACTCTCCTACACTCTTGGTGGGAATGCAAGCTGGTGCAGCCACTCTGGAAAACAGTATGGAGGTTCCTCAAAAAGTTGAAATTAGAGCTATCCTATAGCTCTGCAATCATACTATTGGGTATTTACCCTACAGATACAAATATAGTGATCTGAAGGGGCACATGCACCCGAATCTTTATAGCAGCAATGTCCACAATAGCCAAACTATGGAAAGAACCTAGACATCCATCAACAGATGAATGGATAAAGAAGATGTGCTGTGCGCGCGCGTGCACACACGCACACACACACACACACACACACACACACACACACACACAGGAATACTATGCAGCCATAAAAAATAGAATCTTGCCTTTTGCAACAACGTGGATGGAACTAGAGGGTATTACGCTAAGCAAAATAAGTCAATCAGAGAAAGACAATTATCATGTGATCTCTCTGGGGAAATTGAGAGGCAGGGCAGTGACTTCTGGAGGGAAGGGAGGGCAAAAATGCAAGATGGAATGAGGTAGGAGACAAACCATAAGAGACTCTTAATCTGAGGAAACAAACTGATGGTTGCTGGAGGGGAGGGATAGGGTGCTGGGTTATGGACACTGGGGAGGGTATGTGCTATGGTGAGTATTGTAAATTGTGTTAAACTAAAGATTCACAGACCTGTACCCCTGAAGCAAATAATACATTATGTGTTAATAAAATTTAAAAAATAGTACAGTGTTTTCCAAGGAAGAAATTAAAGATTTTGTTTCTTTAGTACTGATAGGTGCCTAATATAATACTTGACATATCATGAACGCTTTCATAGAATAGGATACAAAGCACAATTTAATCAAATGCTGATCACTACACAGGTGATCCTCGAATGACATTATGGTTAAAGCTGCCAACACCGCCCCTCCCACATATTGAAAATCTGCATATAAGTTATGACACCCCCAAAACGTAACTAATAGCCTATCGCTGATTGGAAGCTTTACCAAAAACATAATCAATTAATGCATATTTTGTATGTCATACATACTATATGCTGTTATCTTATAATAAAGTAAGCTAAAAAGAATACTAAGAAAATCATGAGGAGGAGAAAATGCATTTATAGTATTATATATATCAAAAAAATCCACATGTATGTGGACTGACATAGTTCAAACCCCTGTTGTGCTCAAGGGTCAACTCTAATAAGTAAATTGTTAAAATAACTCCATTATCTTTCATGTGTTGTTGTTTGCTATCAACATAGGTGAATAAAATCAAAGGCACGTGTAGTACAATTTTTATATATTTTAGTGGGAGCTGTATACCTTTGTTGGGAACTGGCTCCCAGAACTTCACTTAATGCTACACTGAGATGTTTTAGCATTTCAATACTCATCCATCTCTAATCAAATTAAACCAAGTCTATACCTTCTCAGCCTCATGCTGCACTGACCCCACATTCACGTTTCGTGAGGAATTCATCAGAGATGTTCTGTATTGCAGCAGGGCTGTCAGCTTCTCTTTAACATTAAGCTATTAATCTTGTCCCAGGATATAACACTTGGTCATTTCTACAATAGCTGCGATCCCCTTTTCATATTAGCTCCAATAATAAGTTTGGGAGTCCCATCAAGCTAGGAATGAGCTGTGCAAATAAATATTATTCCAGAGTTAATGGTTATCTTTTCAAACAATAATCTTGTCCTCCAACCTGCTAAGGGGCTCCCCTGAAAAATAACTAAAACATTGATAAATGATTGAAACCCAATCTGTCTCCATCCCAACCTTTGCCTGCTCTCACTACCCCTGAATTAAAGCAATTCCATCCAAGCAAAAAGTAAGCTGATTTTTAAAAGATTCCAACACCTTCTCATTTGAGGTCCCACCAGGTTACTTCCAGCTTGTTTGGAATCTGGCTGCTTCATTACTGCTTTCAGCAGAATTAGTATCAACTGCCTATTAGCTGTCAATGTCAATGTCCTTAAAGTCCCTTCACTGGATCCCTAATGGAAAGCCATTAGATGATAAGGCAAGTGATTTCTCTACTTTCTTTTTGGTGTCTGACATTATTAATGTGATTAATGATGTGACCAAAGAACCCAAATCATTTGTCAACATTAGATTGCTAGTACAAGAGCCAAAGCTTAAAGGTGGGGAAGGAATGTGAACAAAAGTCTTCTCTTATCTCTGTTCTCTACTTTATCAAGGAGACAAATGACTTCCCTGTGTTCACCTGTTTATAATAGTAAATGCTAAGAAAATTACAAACACATGTTTATTTGCTTTCAAACTATCTGTAATAACTAACAAAGAATTATTTTTTAATTTTAAAGCTTCAAAATATATTCTAGGTGATTGAGTAATGATTATAAAATAGAAAACAAATAGTTGGATCAGTGCCTTTAAAAAGGAATAAAAGGAAGATACACTCACCAAAAGAAGTGATTGGCTCCTGTTAGTAAAAAGTCTAGCAGTACTTCAGGCTTCAGGCACAGCTAGATGTATCTTGTCCCTCCTGCCCCTGTTTTTCTCTCGCATTTCCCATTTGTCCCTTCTTTTCTCTCTCTCATTTTCTTTGTTGTTTTCAAAATCCTAGGGAAAGATAGATGAGCCTGTGAGTACTGAGAGAGAAAACTTTTCTCTCATTGTATTAACTTCCCAAAACTGATCCAAACCTACCTTGCTCAGCCTTAGATGATGAGAATACAACACATATTGATGTGTTCACATGAGTCTAGTCCTGGAGATGGAGGAATTAGTGCACTCCAATGTGAAACATGCTCCAAAGAGCAGGGAACTACAATACTTTTTACCCATAAAAAGAAAAATCAATCCCGAGCCTCCAAATAATAAAAATAAAATATTTACCATGGAAGGAAAAGGTGGTTTTTAAGGAGAAACTATGTTTGTGCTTAGTAATACAACTTTTTTTTCTGCAGAGTTATGAACTGATGGGCATTCTTATGTGTAGCTGGTAGAAGTATAAACTTTAAAATTTTCCTGGAGGGCAATTTGGAAACATTTTAAATATGAATACACACCTTAATCAGGCAACTGCCATTCTAGGAATTTACACTAAAGACATGATAGTGAATCTGCACAAAACTATGACTGAAGTGATGTTTATTTCAATGTTTATAGAACATCAAGGAAGCAACCGAAATGTCCAAAAAGTAGGAGAGAATAGTAAGAACAGCACTCAAAGCAATATTTTTAAATTTATGCATTTATTTGTCTGTTATTTATTTATTTATATAATCTGAAAAGATATACAGTAAGAGGCTAGAAGTGTTTGTTCCAGGTGGCTGAAACATGGGTGATTTTTCCTGCCTTCTTTTTGGTACTCTCTATTTATTAATTTATCCCCAGTGAGTATAAATTTCTATTGGTTGTATAATGTCCGTATTCTGAGCTAAGGCAGCTTGAACAAAGACTCCTGATTTACTCCAAATACTCTAAGTAATACCATACTTGGTTGGGAGGCATGGTGAGCAGGACATAGGACACCTCTAAGGTATCTTTCAAGACCAAGTATCAACTAGGAACTTGTTTCTTTGGTGTCTGTCCTAAGCTAAAAGGTTACACCCAGGGGATAAGGCATACCTATGTTGGGGTCTCTGATGATGATTCAGGTTTTTTGGTTCTGAGGGAGATCAGTAAGCAGGCCTGGGCTCCTCTTCCATAAAGACTGCACCTGTTTACTTGTTGTGTGTGGTCCTATTGACCTGAAAAGCCTAAAAAGAATTACACAGAAGAGAAAAATGCCCCCAGTCCCTGAAGTGAGAAGAGGGCTTCCCCACTGTGCCCCAACTTCACATTTTTAAAATTAATTCCAGTGTTATAATGACTTAGATAAAAAATACAAAAGAGTTAAAACATTTTAAGAAACTTTAGAGGACTATTTGTGTAACCTTGTATTATGCAAGATCCTATTAAGCAAGATAGAAGAACTAAAGGCCCTATGTAATATTTCATTACATAAAAATTAAGGGTTTTTTCATGTCAATTATGTCCTAAAAAAGAGGTAAAAGTGAGAGACTGAGGGAAATATTTTTCAATACTTATGTCATACAAAGGGTTAATATTCCTTACATGAAAAAATATCTAGAAATAATTAGGAAAAATAAAAGTAACTAAAGAAACAATGGACAAAGATGAAATCCTAGTGGTTAATAATTATACAAGAATTCCCTTAACTTCTTAGGACTTAGGGGAACACAAGTTAAAACAATAGCCCTTGTTATGATGAGCACTAGGTGTTACATGTAAGTGATGAATCACTAAATTCTACTCCTAAGAACATTATACTATATATTAACTAGTTAGAATTTAAATAAAATTTGAAAAAACAGCAACAATATGTCATTTTTTCACTTATCTCATATAGAAACAATAATACAGTAAGAATACAGTGCTGATGAGGAAATGGATATCGAATCTCTGATATGTAATAATTAGTGAATTGCAATGACCCTTTTTAGAAAGTAATTAGGCAATAGCTATTAAAATTGTAAATGCTTACCACATTTGACCCACTAATGTCAATTTGGGAATCTATTCTACAGAAATAAAAAAACTCTTGTGTTATATGAACAAAGATGTCTCTTGCAACAGAACTTTTTGTGGCAAAATCAGAAAAAAAATAAAGGATCACTAATAGGGGAAATGGTTGAATAAATCACACTTCCACTCTATGGAAGAATCCATACTATCAAAAAAGAATAGATAAGACCAATGACTCTCCAAATCTGGGCCTTTGACCTATAGCCCTGTCATCACCCCAGGAACTTGCTAGAAATGCATATTTTTGGCCCCCTTCCAGACTCAATCGTAATGTTGACTTTGTTGACTTCTTCCTTTTAATTACTTAGCTCTTGAATACAGTCAATAGCCTGATGAGCTCTGATTATGAAGAACTCAGCTAAAAATATTTTGAATTAATAATCATCTGCAATGTGACATTTAGAATTCTAAAACTCTAGTCTTCCCTCCCACAAACCATTCTTTTTCCACAGCACAACTTTGGAGTTATAACTGAAGTGAATCTCTATTGATTAAGGACTAGGTGATTTTATTTTTGCATATTGCAAGAAAATTAAGAATATTTACTTGCCCTTACAAAAACTATATTCCACTAAAAAGAACCTAGATTTAAAACTTCTTCAAGCTCAAAAGAAATTCTTCTATGACATAATATGTCATGGTGGTCTAAATGATTTCCAAGACAATGTCATAAAAAGAAGCTTTTTGCCACTAAACTTAAAATAATTAAATTTATATAATTTAATTAAATTAACAAAGGCTAGTGTAATATTTTAGAAGTGAATCTCCTAATCTTCCAATTTTATTGGCTTCATTATTGTTGCAAAGAATTTCTGGGGCGCCTGGGTGGCTCAGCTGGTTAAGCGACTGCCTTCGGCTCAGGTCATGATCCTGGAGAGCCGGGTTCGAGCCCCACATCGGCCTCCCTGCTCAGCAGGAGGCCTGCTTCTCCCTCTCTCAGTCCCTCTGCTTGTGTTCCCTCTCTGGCTGGTTTCTCTCTGTCAAATAAATAAATAAAATCTTTAAAAAAAAAAAAAAAGAATTTCTAACCCATGATCACCTCTATGCCTTTCCATAGAGCCTCTCAGAGTCCTGAGGGAAAAAAGCAAATAATTTTATTATATGCTTTAGTTCTCAAAAGATACCAACAAATAGAGAAAATCCTTTCTGTCTCAGCTCTGACATATTTGCACTGCATTAACATATCTCACTAGTATAAGTAAATATTTTTCTCTTTCTTTAGGCAAATATTTGAGAACCTACTATGTGCCTGTTCTT